>CAKAOI010025940.1:0-32086 GCA_916701655.1 Sebastiscus albofasciatus | reverse complement strand
TATATATAGTTCACCACATATTTATATATATTTATTCTCCATAAGAGTGTATAACGTTACTGGGGTAGTGGCAAAATAAGATTAATTTCCCTTTAAGCTTTTTTTTAGAGCGAAGCATCGTTTGCTTTTTTGGTCTATTAGACTTTCCGTAGTTCCCCCTGTGTCTTCATGACGTCACAGCTTTGCTTAAAGCAGAAGAGGCTGCTGCTGCTAAACTTTCTTGTTTTTGTGGACAGGTTTTCTCCGTTTCCACGACTCTAAAAGTCTCCCCAGCTGTCAGGTAGGCGAGTATGTGTAATGAATATATTCTCTATAATACTGTCGTTATCTTAAGAATGTTATTTTGTCAGTGAAAACGCCCAAAGAGAGTCTGTTGTTGTGGTTAACAGAGCTAAGTAGCATTGTTTTGATCCTGCTATACCTGGGACTATTAGCTATGTGCAGTGCATGCGAAAATTAGGCAGTAGTTTCAATGTTGTAGTTAGAAAACTGTGAGAGATGGACATTTACTCAACCTGCTGCAGAAGCAAAACCTGAATGTACACCATGACTTATTTATTTTCACTTTATAGCCTGATGTTGGTGGGTCAACATAGGGAATGAAACTAGCACCTGCACACCTGCCAATAATAAATAACAGGGTACATATTGGCTGTGGCAGGTGAACATTTCAGATCATTTATGTAAAAATTATACATATATTTCCAGCTATACACTGATTATGTTTTACACAAATACAGAGTAATTAGATTAAGACAATAGTTTGATCATTAATTACACTGGAATTCTTATCAATTCAGATTTCCTGAAAAAAATATGTGTTATTTATTATCAATTAATAATTGTGTATCATGATATCTCAATATATAATTTCATCACAATGATTCCTTTGAAAGACAATAAATGATCATATTATTGAATTACTCTGCAGTAAGAAAATAATTACCTGTGTTTAAGGCTAATTACTTACAAGCAGTGGTTGAATGCAAGTACATTTACTCAACCATGGCAGAGAGGGTTTTCTTTATGTTAAGAAATATTATTTTTAAAAAGCAATTCTTATAGCCTACAGTAAATATATGATAATACTTAATTTTACAGGTCCACAAATGTCATGGTAATTAGGTGATAATTAATTAATTAATAAGTAATTTTGAAATTTCTTTGGAATTACTGCTAAAATTACCCCCAATATTTACCTATAAATTTATTTAAAATGACTATTATAAACATTATTGAATAATTATATTCTGCTATTTCTCAATAGCTGGTAATTTATTAATTAATACATTTCCAGGAAAAGTTTTCCATAATTTGAATTCCTTAATTCAAATGAAGGGACATCTTAATCATACAGTTTACAATATTATTTTATAGAAAACTTTGGTTAGCATCAATATGACCCCGTGCATAATCCCAGTTAGGTGTGAAGGAATCGCATAGAGTCCTGACCTCAACTTCACCAACACCTCTGGGATGAACTGCAACACTGACTGTGAGTCAGACCTTATCACCACCTTATCATCAGTGTTTAATGCTCTTGTGTCTGCATGGGACAAACCCCAGCAGCTAGCTCCCAAAAATCTGTGGAAAGCCTCTACTGGAGGCTTATGTTCAATAATCATATGGCTGTAATGATCAGGTGTCCACTTGAGTGTATCTCATTCATTTGCATTTACCAAACAGCATTTTTTTCTCACACTAAAAATAGCCACTTCAATATAAATGTTGTCCTACAGGGTGCAGCATCAGGTTACCTCGTATGTAAATAACTGGTTCAGTGCAGGACATCCTCTTATATCATGCAACACAGGTCTATATTTAAAAATGTTTTACTTAAAGTGGCAGTAGGAAGAATGATTTTGGTATCATTGGGCAAAAAATCCATAATAACCTTTCAGCATATTGTAATTCAAGTGTTCTGAGAGAAAGACTTTGGCCAATCACAGGTCATTTCAGAGATAGCGTTCCTATTGGCTGTTCAGTCAACAGAGGCAGCTGTCAATCACTCGCAAACTCCGATCGAACGGTCAAACTTGGCAGCGCTGATCAAATATGAATCAATATTCTGTTACTGTAATGCCTATTTCTCTCCTCAAATGTTTTCAAAAACATCTTGTAGTGTACTGTTTAGCAGTAAAATGAGAAGGTTTGCTCCAGCTGGTGGGCGTTACTCGGTATTTCCTCAACTGATCTCAACACTGATCTCATTTTACAGCTAAACAAGTTCACTACAAGATGTTTCTGAAAACATTTTATATGAGAAATAGGCATTACAGTAACAGAATAATGATTCATATTTGATTAGCGCTGCCTAGTTTGACCGTTTGATTGGAGTTCGCGAGTGATTGACAGCTGCTCAGAGATGGCAAGGCTCCAGCTCGGCTCTGATTGGTTGTTTTTCTCCTCTGATTTTTGTCAGGATATAGTGACCGTCTATAAAAATAACTCTTTTTAATCATATTTGCTCCAATTCTACCCACTGCTGCTTCAAGTTTGTCTTGGCTAATTTATGCTACATGCAGATGCACATGCCAAATAAAGTCAACAGAATCTGATAGATGTCGGGTTTTATTGAGAATCCAATTAAAACAAAAAGGAGTCTTTCTGTGCTTTTTGAAGTCAAACTAAATCTGATCTAAACTTTGAAGAAGTACTTTTTTTTTTTTTTGCCAGAGTGTATGTTAGTGCAGGTGTTTTTTCAGTTGTGTGTCTTGACAATCATCATCATCATCAGCAGCAGCAGCAGCTGGCCTGTGGAGAGAACCATGCTCCGCTGCAGGAGGTGTCGGAAAGGCATCATAGACTCAGCATGTCTGTCAATGGTTGGTGAACATTTTGTGTATCTGAGGTGTTTAGCAATTTGTCCTGAAGTTGCTTCTTCTTAAAACATTTTCATATATTGTCTTTTCTCCACCCAAAAAGCTGCTACAAACTTTGCTTGTGAAGATTTGTCATAGTTGTAACTAGTGCTGAAACATCAACTTGATGAGTCGGTTTACCAATCACTAATAAATTATTGATTTGTTAAACCCATTTCACAAGCAAACAGGTCAAACTTTCTGTGTTTCTAGCTTCTTAAATGAAAGGATTTACTGTGTTTCACCGTTTCATATCATTCAAATTGAATAGCCTGTCTTAATTGCGATGGGCATTTTCACTTTTATCTCACGTTTTATAGACTAAATGATTCATCAATAAATCCCCCCCGAAATTGAGAGTGATGACGGGAATCATCATCAGTTGCAGCCCTAATCAGAGCAGATAGTCTATAAAGTTGTTAGGGGACATCGGGGTTGGGGAAAAGTCAAAGATAACAGCTTGAGTTTCAGTCATAAAAAAGATGGCTGGCTATCAGTGTGAGAGAAACTGGGCCTGATGGGAGCTGTTCTCGCTGATTGTGTGTCCTTTATGTGGGAGCAGGTTGAGGCCACAGATGAGAGCTCAGCTGCTGTTTGCAGTATTTGGCATGTGAATGTTGACACACTGCCAGAGTGGATACTGACCTCAGTTCACCAGGTAAGTGTCTCAGCTCAGTGATGAAGTGTGATTGTATTCACTTGTTTCTCATGTAGGATCGGATGCGGTGTCATACAGTTTCCCATTTTTAATTGTATTGAATTACTAAAACTAAAGTTAACTTTGTGTTTTTTAGTTTCTGAAAATTAAGTTATACACAGTTTCATACTTTTTGAATTATGTGATAATACTGCATAATATAATGTGTCTATATTATAGGTCTATATTTTTAAAAACAATGTGTTTGTGTGTGTATATACTGTATGTATGTATGTATGTATGTATGTATGTATATATACATATATATGTATATATGTGAGTATATATATGTATATATGTATATGTGTGTGTGTGTGTGTATATATATATATATATATGTATATATATATGTGTGTGTGTGTGTATGTATGTATATATATATATTATTTTTGATATCATTGTAAAGTGAATGTTTTTGATTTGGTAGACAAGACAAGCAAGGTGAAGTCATCTTGGGCATTTTTCACTAGTGTATTTTCTGACATTTTATAGATGAAACAATAAATCAAACTCGAAAATTCGATATGGAAAATAATTGTTACCCTACATTTTATAAAAAAGTCATGGATTTGACTTTTAATTTTCTAAAAAAACAATTGATTTCAAGATATGGTTGATTTATGTATCTGGTTTCTGTCTATAGGCCCAGTGGACTGTGGGGAAACTGAACTGCCAGAACTGCGGAGCTCGTTTGGGCGGCTTCAACTTTATAAACCGCAGTGAGTGTCCCTGTGGCCGAGACGCCACCGTCCACCTCAACAAAAGCCGCGTGGATCGTGACCACAAACACTACGTTCTCATCGTCCAGCCGAGGAGGACGAGGCCTGAGAAGGAACCGCCTGGTCTGCTGACAGATGGCTCTCAGAACAGAGAACAGAGGCCTGAACTAAACAGGACCGCGCTGGACAGTTTACAGCTCAACTGTGCTGCTGTCATGTCCCACATCAGCCCTGCTGAGGCCTCTAGTTCACTGACTGACAGTGAAAACACCCAGTCATTTTCATTCAGTCCTCTCTACTGCATCTCTCACAGGAGACGGTGCAGTTTGGAAGATGACGTCGCCATCAGGTCGTCGTGTTTTTGCCCTGCGGGCCCTACAGTCAAGTCTGCTGTTGAGAGTACGATGACAGGGACACATGAGTCTACACGGTCACCTGTCTCGTATCCCACAAGTCAGCAGTTTGAAATTGATGGTGAAGCCTCAGTCGGTGCCGTCGCCTGCCGTTCATTTGTTTCTGGAAGGACACGGTCACCTCTGGATCGACAGCTGCTGCATACTGTGGAGGACGTCGAGTCTTCTCCGGAGACCTCGGCTGTCCATGAGGAGGTTCCTGTTTCAGCCCTGTTCCTCAGAGGGAGGTCCATCTCCGACAGTGTGGCCGAGCAGGACGAGGAAGAAGTGGTATGCCGCTGCACTTTACAGTGAATGTCAAAAAAATCTACTTAAATTTGGACTGAAGCTAATGATTATTTTCATACATTATCACATTATTCTACTGTATATTTGTTTTCTTTTTCAACCTAGATTTCATGTAATATATAGTGACATACAAAGAGATATTGCAGCCCCTGTAAGGTATATAGGAGCAGTATATACTGAAGGAGCCCCGAAACCAGCACATTCAGTGTTTTATGGCAGAGGTGGGCCATCTCGCCTGAAACAAAGGCCCCCTCTGCTAACATCATAAAAAATGTATACACTTTTATGACATAAAACAAGAACATTCAGGGATATGAGCAGGAGCTATGTCAAACAGCGACTTTTGCTTTCTAACTAAATTGATGAGAGACAGGATTTGTTAGGATCTGGGATTCCTATGGGACACCCTGATGTTCCAAAAATATATATATTACATCGCCACAAGAGAGATCATGATTCAAAGTGGCCCGGTAGTGATTCTGAGCATTAGAGAAATAAAAAAGCAAAAGAAAAATAACTAGCAGTTCCTGCTGTGCAACAGTAGGGGCGGGATTTCAGGGCTCTGCGGACTGGATTATCCTGAGTTACCAGGATGCTGTTTCTGAAAAGAGATGGTTCAGTTTACCACTAGATGTTAGAAACAAAATCTGAAAAATATGCGTCTCAGCATTTTTTCGTTATTGCGCTAAATCCACCTTGTATTGCATTAGTAATAAGCAAAATAACAATTTGATTAACATTTGTTCATAAACAGACTAATGGAGCCACTGGTGTCTGACACAGTGGTTCCCAACCTGGGGTCTGGATCGCCCTTAGGGGGATGCCAGAGATCACAGGGGGTGCACCAGGATTTGTCTGCTCTGAGGTTGTCAAAATTAGATTTGAACATTTATAACTAAAATCATAAAAACACACTTACTGGGTAATTTATACAAAAAGTCTGATATTAGAGCTCAGAAAATAATGACGTAGTTGAAATTTGGTGTCATGTCTTTATAAACCAGTTAACAAACATTAATCTCCCTCATGGATTCTGTTGTTCCAGCTGTTGAATCAGAGTCAGGGCTCATTGTCTCTTGATATGTGTGTGCGTCTCACCTTCTCAGCCTCAAGCCTTCATGGCCTCCCCAGCCTCAAACAGACTAAGCAAAAGAGAGAAGAACCGTCTAAAGAGTCTTCGGAGGAAACAGAGGAGGAGAGAGCGATGGCTGCACAGCCAGCTGGAGCAGGTGAGAGAGCAGAATTCACACTCACATCGTGGGTCTAACTCAAAATTACTACTACTGAACAAAAAGTGAAATCACAGCTCTTTCACAGACTGATCACGTAATAAAAAGAAGGGCTGTCAATCATTTGAAATATTTAATCAAGTTTAATCGTAAGTAGCCGTGTAATAAGCGGGATAATGTACAGCTAGCGGGTCATTGTTGTGAAATAAACCCCAACAGGGTGATAAGTCACCCATCCGCTTCGCGTCGATTGCATCACCCTATCGGTGATGGCTACATTGTAGCAAAATATTACAATTTGATCCGTGGAAAAAATGTGTATAGCATGCCAGCACATCGGGGTTGTTGTTGAAAGGGTGTGTGTCTCTCTCTCTCTCTCTCTCTCTCTCTCTACAGGCTGAGAGTGTGAGCGGTTCACTGTTGGACAGCGAGGAGGAGGACAGAGAGGGCCTCACCTGCGCCGTGTGTCTCGAGGTCTACGTCAGCCCGTACAGCTGCCAGCCCTGCGGCCACGTCTTCTGCGAGCCGTGCCTCCGCACAATCGCCAAGAACCGGCCGACGAACACACCCTGCCCACTCTGCCGCAGCCTCATCTCACACACCACCATCCACAAAGGTGAGCGAAATGCGCCAAAACAAAATACTGCAATATCTGACCTACTGTCCTTTTGCCTATCTGATTTTAGAAACAACAATTTTTTATTATACAATCAGAAATACCAAACATTTGCTGGTTCCAGCTTCTCCGATGTGAGGATTTGTTGTTTTTCTTTGATTTATTTTATTGTAAATTGAATATTTTTGGGTTGTTGGACAAAACAAGACATCCCCTTGGGCTCTGGGACATTGTGATATTAGTGCTGTTTTTCACAGTTATCTGACATTTTATAGACTAATAATTAGTTCTTGTCCCCATACCTGTGTGGGTTTTCTCCAGAAGTTTACTCCCACAGTTCAAAAACATGCCGGAGACTCTAAATTGCCTGTACGTGTGAATGTAAGTGTGAATAGTTGTCTGACTATAGACTGGTGATCTGTAGGTGTACACCTGGACAGAATAAGTGGATATAGATAATGGATGGATTACACAATATTCATCTCATGAATCATTAGTCGCAGTCCTGCCCTTGATAGAAATAACCCACAGTGCAGTAATAAGGTATAACGGCCTTCAACATACCGATACACATAGTGACCGTACGCACTGCTCTCTTCTCTTTCCTCTTCAGAGCTCAACCAAACAGTTCAGACCTTCTTCCCGAAAGTATACAACGCCCGCAAGCAGAACTTCCAGAGTGCTTCGTGTGCAAAATGGCCTCTGCCCAGCTGTCGCAAACGCTTCCGTACCTTCTGGGGTGAGAACTAGTTTAGTAATAGTTGTATCAGCATATTTGTCTTCTTTCGTCTAGAAAGTAGTTCCAGTCTAATCCTTTAGCAGAGAAGAGATGGTTCAGTTTATCACTAGATGTTAGTAACAAAATCAGAAAAATATGTCTCTGTTTGACTGACGGGGCATTCTGTCAGAAATTAATCACTTTCTGACGTCACCCCTTTTGATTTGAATAAATTTTTTCCTACACGTCAACATGTTTTGCTGTACCGGTCCAGTGTACGAGCTTAGATTGGTTTAATTTTGTGAAAACCAGCTGAACCGGGCATTTGTCATTTTGACGCGTTCTGGTAAATTAAAATGTTGCCAACGTCAGCAACCTGTGCCGACAGAGCCACGGCACTAAATCCATCTTGTATTAGTAATAAGCAATATGACAACGTGATTAACATTTGTTAATAAACGGACACCACTAGTGTCTGACAGGCCGTGCACAATTTACTGCCTCATAACAGTCTCATACAGGTTAACATGGAGGAAAAAAATGTGTTCAAATCCAAAGGGGTGTGGTCAAAAAGCGATTAATTTCTGACCTCTTTTTCACCCTTTCCTCACGTCGTGCCATGACCTCGTTTTCTAAGAAAGCAGAGGTTTTATTGCTTTTCCCCACAATTTAGTGGGAATAATAAAGTTTATCTTTACAGCAGTAGACTGTAGTTCAGAACAAACCGCAGTAATACAAACCCAGTAAGATGAATGTTATTGCATAGTGAACATACTGTGCCTGGTATGGAATATGGTGTTATGGATATACACAACACTGCAAATGTCCTACACTACAGCTAGGAACAATAATTTAAAAGAATTACGGCGCAATAAAAATAATTTTTTTCTTAAGTATTTTAGCGTCATAATCTATGGAGATGCCAATATTAAAAGGAAATCATTTAATGAATTATTGCCAAAATGAAAATGGTGATAAAAACTGCAATCGGTAATGTGCAACATATGCTGGAAAATTAAACCTTTTATTATATATATATATATATATATATATTTGCATAATGAGGCAGAAATGTAAAAAGAAATGTGTAAAGAAAAGTATATAAAGAAAAGAATAAAGCAATAAATAAGTTCGGGGAAATAAATAAGGGATGAATGCAAAGGGAAAATCGTGCAGAAATAAATAAATGCATAAATACATAAAAAATATATTTAAAAATAAATATAAAATAAATGAGAATTAATTGCAAAATAAATAAGGGAATTAATACAAAGATAAATAAATAAAGACAACAGAAATATTCATTTATGTCACATTTTATCAATGAATTATTGGCTACATTTATTTTTAATATTATTTTTACTACATTCAATGATATTTATTTATTTATTGAGTAATTTATTTATTTTTTCATTTATTTTTTATTTTGGAACGTTGTTTGTATGAACGGTTCTCGAGAAAGCTGCAAACCACAGTTCTGAACAAGCATTTAGTGGCGAACAATTTCGTATTGCTCACTAAAAGTAAATCCAGATGTTTTTAAAATAAATTACCAATGCAAAAAATTCAAACCAGCATAAGGACAAATTGTGTTTAATCACTTTGAATACGGATGGTAATTGTATCTGTCTAACCTCAGGAGAACAGAGACAGGCAGCGGCGGCAGGGAGACGCTGGCACTTTGTCCACGGAGGTTTCACGCTGGATGCTTTGGACTTCACCGACATGCGCGGCTGGCTCTTCGACATCGGCCTGGTCATCGTCTACATCCACTCAGTCAACTGGATCCTTGCTTTCCTCTTCCTCTGTTTCCTCATGTACTACTTCTTCTTTTGAGACACTGAGGAGCGCTCCAGAGTTTGCAGTGCAGGTTTATCTTTCTTTTCTTTTAAAGTCACTAGTTATTTCAGCAGTAAAGCATCTCAGAAATAGCAGAGGTGGTCGTGCCATATGTAGAAGCGAGGAGCGGGAATCTGAACATTTGCGGGTTTGAAATATGCACAGATGGTTTGAAAAGTTTACAATATGTGTTATCTGACTGCAAACTAACTATGTTATGATGATTTGAACATAGCTTCTTTTAGCCAGTGTTAAGTACTCATGGTGTAAGTGCAGTAATTCACTGTGAAGTGTCCTGATACAGAAATAAGTACAGAGAAATGCCACTGCCTGAAGCAGAGTGGCATTTCTTCTGTTAATTCTGTTACTTTGGAATCAGGAAAACCTCGTCAAATACGTGCTGTTTGGTAGTGAAACCTTTGGTTTGTGGTAGTACTATTTGGTAATAGTGGTTGTGATCAGACAAAAAAGCAATATGATTTATGAATGATTCATAGTGCAATCTAACACTTTAGTTCAACAAGGAATAGTTGAACATTTTGGGGAAATATGCTTATTTCTTTATGCTGGCGGTACCACAGTTTTGCACTCGCTCACGTTACCGCAGTTTCACAAGCGTGTCGGAGAACTACAGTGGCCCTCGGGTAACGCAAAAATGCGTAAGGCTCTCTTTAGAGCTAGAGTTTGGTTTGTCCGTTCTGGGCTACTGTAGAAACATGGCAGAGCAACATGGCGGACTCCATGAAGAGGACCATATGTAGATATGAAGGGCTCATTCTAAGCTAACGAAAACACAACGATTCTTAGTTTCAGGTGATTATACACTAATGAAAACATGAATATTATATTCCCTTTCTGCTAATAGATCCCCGAAATGTTACACACTGTTCCTTTAATGCACAGCCATGAGATCATTAATGATGGATCTCATCTAGCTCTCTAAATGAAAGCAAACGTTTACTTCCCAAAGTATTGAACTATTTCTTTAATGTAGCACAGGCGGGATGTTCGGAGACAAACTGGCACTTTACTGGAAAAAGGAGGGAGAGGAAGTTTAATATTTGTGTTTTGCTGAGTGATGCTCATTGAAATTATGTAGATTTAAGACAAAATTTGAAGTGAGATGTACTGCTGAGAAAGCTTTGCCTCTACGTGTACGTTGTTTTATTTACAAAGTAGAGGGATGCTCAGGAATCAAATGTCTAACAAGTAAAGACAGCAGCAGTTATTAAAAAAAAAGAAAATACCCATTTCAGTGTGGTGCCTTTGCTTAGTCTGTGCCTTCTGATAACAAGTAATATGAAACCTTTAAGTTTTAGCTCTCTGGAACAGAATGCACTGTATTCATAGGGAGCCAGAAAGACATTTAAATCAAATAAAGCTCTCCGGGAATACTAATTAGATCACTCTCTTGGAGAAAAAGGCTTATAAAAGTCTGATTTAAAAAAAAAAAAAAAAAAGAAATCATATTGTGTAAAGAGTTACATACTAAAAATAAATTAGAAAGGAAAAAAGGTGTGTCATGTGAGCTATGTATCGCTGCTTTTTTATTTGAACATATGGGGTCAGATTTAGCATTTTGATCTTGAGGAGGCTGAAATTGATCACAAGAATAAAACCACTGCATCTGTTTTAATTGTATTATTTGTGGGGGGGAAATACTCATGTCTGCCTGTTTCAAACTTCTTCCGGTTTAATCATTTTATTTATTTTTTTGCTCGATAGCTCAGTATTAAAAGTAATAACAGGTCGTGCCATATTAATGAATTAATGGAAATGGTTTGTGTATAAAAATGTATCCAAATAGAAAACTTTATTTAACAAACTGATAAAGCCTGTTTTTTTTTTTCATTCTAAAATACAGTAATTTTGACAGTGGCTTAGTTTTAGCCAGTGGGATAAATGGAAAACATGGGGACTGTGTTTTTTAATGGGATTTTAATTATATACCCTAAAATAAGGTCTGTGCTTAACACAAGCTTAAGATATTTTAACAACTTGTTCTACGATACTATGATATACTTTTCTATTCGTTTTACTTCTTTTTATGCTTCAAAAATCACAAAAATTATGTTAATTTGTGAAGATTATCTTACGGAACAAAACGCGTAAGTATCATGAATGTTTGTTTGCCGCAGAGTTTATTTTCTGCAATAATCCGAAACCCAAGAAAAAAATTGCATTGGATTTTTATGAACCGGTGCGATTTTAACTTCCGGGTTGGCCTACAAAAATACTTTATTCGGGTATAAAAAAAAATAAAACACATTCTGTGGGTCCATAAAATCTCCCATTCATTGTCTATGGGGCAGCTCCAGACTTTCTACTTGATGACATCACAAGTTTGAGACTTATTTCTCTGGTTTCTGGCTTTAAGAGAGAGTAGCTCATGTTCATTAATATTGATTGAAATTCCCTATAGGCCATAGAAATAACATATTAGAATTATTAATTTAGGTGGTGTTCCCCTTTAAATGCTCTAATGCACTAAATACCCTTCATCGTTCAGTGTTAATAAAGTACCAGAAGAAGAAACCGTGTTTTATCTGGATGCTCTCAAAGAGTTAATAGTCAGTCGGAGGGTGACGACTTGTTTTGCTGTTGGCTCGTGCTGAATCCTCCTCACACGTGAGCGCGCGGCGGAAGAAGAAGACGGAGGAGCCTCCCTCTCGGCCTTCAGGAGAGGCTGAAGGTGACTCTCCTCTCCTCTCCTCCTCTCGGTCGGTCTGGGATGCACAGCGAGGAAATAACCGGGAATAACCTGCACACACAGATACACCTGCAGGGGTGTGCTCTTTATGCATCAACCAAAAACCTGCAACCCTGCTGCGTCTGAGTGCATTTTCATCCTTATAGAGGACACATCAGAAAAAGAGGGGACATCTCTATTACTCTGTGTGTGTGTGTGTGTGTCTGTGTCTGGTGGTTGGTGTGCATGCATGTGTTCTGCACCGTACGGGCGGAAAAAGCGCCCAAGATCCGCAGGCAGCATCTTCCCCATCAGTAAAGTGGCGCAGCTGGAGCCGGAGCGGAGGGAGAGCGCGGAGGAGGGGGCCGTGGACGGCAGCAGGATGGTGAGAACAAGTCCTCCCTCTTCATGCATGTTCAGCTAGAGTGATCCATCCGTGTTTTAGCTCTGCACCATTCTGCACAGCTCCGTGCATTTACCAGATAGAGAGACCATGTTTGCAGGTGCAGCTGTGGTGCAAAATGGGATAGAAAAAAAACCCTGCAATAGTCGATGGTTTTGTGTTTTTTCTCTGCAGACTGTGCAGGAATTCAACACCCTGGTAGCTCTGTACCGGGAGCAGGTGATCTCCGTGGGGGAGATCTCTGCAGACTGTCCGTCTCTGCGGGCTCAGATGCACCACACTCGGTCCAAAGGATGCTCCATGGCCCGGGCTGCACACCACGACCTCTCCGTCATCTCTGTCTCAGGGTAAGAAGGAGGATTATTTCGTAAAAAAATAAATAAAAAAGGAACACATTTTGGCTTTATTATTAATTTTATATTGGATTGATTTTCACTTTCAAAAATTTTATAATAAATACCAGATTAAAGTGATTAATTGCAAATTAATCACACGTCTTTTTTATCTGTTCTAAATGTACCTTAAAGGGAGATTTATTAAAGCTTCAGTAGGCAAGAATTTGATTGCAGTCATGATTTATTTCATTGAATTCATCTTTCGATTATTAGGTTAATTCATTTTTTCGTCTATAAAATGCTGGAAAATTGTGAAAAAATCCCTCACAACAGTCAAATGCTGTCTATATATAATATAGTAATAATCCAAAACCAAAATATATTGAATTTACAACGATAGAAATCTGAGAAAAGCAGAAAAGCATGATAGTTAAACCTGCAGTAGGCAGAATGTTTTTGGCGTCATTGGGCAGAAATTCCATAATAACCTTTCAGCATATTATAATTCAAGTGTTCTGAGAGAAAACTAGACTTCTGCACCTCCTCATGGCTCTGTTTTCAGGCTTTAGAAAATCTAATTGGCTGTGCTCCGGCTGGCGGGCGGTGCTTGGTATTTCCTCAACTTGATCTCAACATGGCTGCTGGGTCACAAATATTGCACTCACAGTTTTAGCGTTGCATCTTGAATGAAATGCTGTGCATTGAGTTTATCTGGATTTGGTATTAACTGATTTTTGTATGAGCTACAGTACCGAACTACAATCTTCTGGCGTTATTGGGCAACATAATAGCATAGGCTACATAGTCAGAATGTAACATACATGTCAACAGTTTAATTTACATAATAAACATGTCGCTATTTGTACTCAAATGTCAAATATGGTCTGAAAAATCTACCGAGAAGTCTGGAAAAGTATTTGAAATAGAAGATTTGTAGGAACCCTGACTCTACATTCTCCTCCTCTGTTTGTCTGATTGTATCTTTCTTTCTGTTTTCCTTCCTCCCTTTCATCCTCTCTTCATCTCCCCCCTCCTCCTCTTCATGCTGCAGTCTGGAGGATGGAGAGATCCACCCGGAGATCTGTCGGCTCTTCATCCAGCTGCAGTGCTGCCTGGAGATGTTCATAACGGAGATGCTCAAATCCATGTGCCTGCTGGGGGTGCTGCAGCTGCACAGAAAAAGTACTGTCACTAAAACATAACAATGTTATTATGCCACAACATTTCAAGAAAAGGAAAATACAAGAGTAATGAAAATCCACGTTACTTTATAAGCCTGAAGGAGGCTAAATAACGCTCCAAACTTATGCTAAATTTCGGCGAGGAAAAACTAGCATGGGCGTATTCAAAGGGGTCCCTTGACCTTTTAACCTGAAGATATGTGAATGAAAATGGGTTCTATGGGTACCCACGAGTCTCCCCTGTACAGAAATGCCCACTTTATGATAATCACATGCAGTTTAGGGCAAGTCATAGTCAAGTCAGCACACTGACACACAGCTGTTGTTGCCTGTTGGGCTGCAGTTTGCCATGTTATTATTTGAGCATATTTTTTATGCTAAATGCAGTACCTGTCAGGGTTTCTGGACAATATTTGTCATTGTTTTGTGTTGTTAATAACATAAATATATACATACATTTGCATAAAGCAAGCATATTTGCCCACTCCCATGTTGATAAGAGTATTAAATATTTGACAAATCTCCCTTTTTAAGGTACATTTTGAACAGATAAAAATGTTTTAACTATGGACAATTATGCGATCGAATATTTTGATTGACAACCCTACTTCAAATGCAAAATGTATTTTGCACCTACTATTTTTCTACTTTATAATCCAATCGATACTTGTCAAAATCTATTTAAAGTATATTCATCTGCTTTGCTGGCACTCGTTTGTGAAACTAGTCTTAGTTTGTCTTGAAATGCAATTTAAAAATGCATTGTCAACATCAATAAAATGTAAATATGGTTAATGCAATGTGGCCATAAAACCTCTACTAATGTTTTCTCATGTTGGCAGCCAAATATATCTGAAGAGTTCAGAGTTCAGTTTACGCACTGTTGAAACAGCAGAGGGCAGTACAGAGCTGTCAGTATGGTCAACATGTACAGATGGGCCTGGATTCATATTCACTGTATTTTTAAATAAGAGATTATAAAAAAATCAAATTAAAACAAAACGTGTTTATTCCTAAAGGAGTTATTTTAACTCACTAAAGACTTCAACGTGCAAAAAAATCATCACAATATGAGAAGAAATCATCCATGTGTTGCTTTGAATGTGTTTGAGTTGTGGACATTGTCTCAGTGCTGCTGTCTCTGTCGGGACCAGCAGGAACAGACTCGGAGCCGAGGCTGGACTTCAGGGTGGATGAAAGCTCGGACGTTCCCATCCTGGACGACCGCTCCTCCTCCCCCATCGACTTTCCTCAGGAGCAGTGGCTGGTGGGAATCGATATTCAAAATATAGAGAGGTACACCGACTGCTTTTTTAAAGTTCATCTCGTGCTGATGAACTGTATTTGAACTGTTGTGAATTCAGAGTGATTCATCCAAATAAGTCTGTGTTTTATTTGTTTTTGCAGAGATATGCGAGAGATGCGAAACCTACTCAGCAAACTCAGGGACACGATGCCATTGCCACTGAAAAACCAAGGTATGTAATGAATGGGATAGATGAAATTCATAACATTATTAGTCGCAGTTGTGAATAACTTTTGCAGCACTATAACTTCCAGAATTCCTCGGCCTTTGCGGAGGTTATAATATTGACAAAAACAAGAGCGACCGACAGCAGATAAATACATAACCGCTCACAACTCACATGTAATCAGACTCTGTGTTTGTTTGTTCCAGATGACAGCAGCTTGTTGAATCTGACTCCTCACCCACTGATCAGACAGAGGAAGAGACGCTTCCCTGGACTCTGCTGCATGGTGTCTGGCTGAGAGTCGACACACATATAGGAAAGGAAGGAAAGGACTTTCACTTTATTTTATTTAATGATGTTTATCAACTAAGAGATTCATTAACCTTATTTCATTTTATTCTTTTTATTTAGTTACAGTATTTCCCCCCATATTATCTGAAATTGTAATCTTGTAGTACCAGTTATCTAATTCTACGCCATTTGTCTTTTTCATCTTGATGTTAACTTTCTTTGCTTGTTGGTCATTCGCTTCTTGAGTTCTGCGACTCGCCTCGTTCCGGTCCGTTTTCGTGACGTAAAAATTCAAGCTTGATTCGAGTTCAAATGTATTTTATCAAGAAATCTTCCAAGTAGAGAAAGTACATGCACAATTCCCAGTGGAAAGTGTTGCATTAGCCCGGCGAGCTGACAGCTAGTGATGGATAAAATGAGGCAGAACTCTATTTTATTTTCTGGTTCTTTTCCAGGTGAGTCATCTTTGCATTTTTCTTTCTTTTTCTTTCTTATATATGCAGCCATCCCTCCTTATCTTTCTGTTTCGTGCCATTTTATATAATGGGAGAATAAAAATGTACATATTCAGGCTATGCACTGGCATCTTTCGTTCTCAGCTGTCTCACTGTGCTCGTGTCACGCCTCCATGTTTGAATGTGTCACAGCGTGAGATGTTTTAGTCCCGACAACCTCCTGGTGTATTCCATCTGAACATCATTCAGTAGAGGCTCTTGCCAGGTGAGTCTCTACTTGCCTGTGTGGTGTGACGCCCCGTAGACAAAGCAATTCATCTACCGTGTTATGTAATGATTTCTAATTATTTAGGTGACCCTCTGAACTTTATCTTGCAACAATTACTAAAAAAACTTTTGGTTTCACACGGGACACGAACAGCGGTGCCCGGTGCGTCAGACGCTAAAGGGTGCCTTGTGCGTTGGTTTCCAACGCTGAGTGCTGTGACAAAGCGTTGGTATTTGACAAACTGGGAATGAGGCCAGGTTGTGTATACTATATGGCATTTTCGTGAATTTTGCTGTGGATATTCATGGTCCCAAGAGGCTGAATGCTAATAATTCTAATGACATTAGCATCGTCAACAGACATTAACTTCCATTTATACCAGGAAACATCAAAATCTAACATTAATATCTCAAAAATATCTTAGTGGGCAGATATTTACCAATCACAAGCCTACTCCCCAGAGGATAAACCCCTTTTATTTTAATGACCCCATGACCTTTTTCCTTCAGGACAGGACAACATTTTGAGAATAACATTATAAATTATGAGATATTTCTTTTCATGCTCCGTCATAGTAAATAAGTGAGGGCATGAAATCTAATCCAGTGGTTCTCAAAGTGGGGTCTGGGGACCCCCAGGGGTCCGTGGCACTCTGTCAGGGGGTCCGTGAAATAATTAGCTATAAATTATAAAATTGTGCTGTATAAATATTAGATTTGAGTCAGTCCATATCGTCAAGTGACGCTAAGACCAAACTAGCTAAATAGAGAAAATATGACGATAGTTATATCGAGCGACAGTGACATGTGTCTTCAGGTTAGTGAACGAAGTCATGAAGCCGGCCAAGCTAAAGCGACATCTGATTACAAAGCTCCCGGATTATCAGAGCAAAACAAAGTGATATTAACGTGATTTAAATTGAAATGTGTTTCTGTATATCACTATGAAACAGGTCTGAAGTTTTAGAATACAAATAGTTCCAATGGCAATGTAAGAGTACAAATGATAGTTAGCATTATGCTTAATCAGTGTTACGATTATGAGGGGGTCCCTGGCCCCCAAAAAGTTTGAGATACCCTTATCTGATCTTCTCGAAATGTCTTTTTCTTTGACTTCATTATCAAAGTTATCAATCATTATCAAGACTTTGTCTTGTAAAATTGCAACTTTTACATTATAATTCTATTACGCGTCGTAAAGAATAGCTGAATCATCAGTTTGTTGTTCATTCTGTCCAACACTTTAATATTTTGGGGTGTAACGCTCATTGCAGCCTCTATAGGGGAAACTAGCAGGGCTTTTCGTCTTGTTGTATACGAATGTGCAGCTCGTCATTAGCGGTCTTCCCTAATTTTGAACTTTCAGCTTCAGTTTTCCATCACAAGGGCTTTGCAGATGTTCCACATACATATTAATAGCAGAATTGAAAAAGCCACACACACAAAAGACTAACTTAAATCCACTCGTTCATCCGAAGCATTCCACTAGAGCCATTTCCCCATTGAATGTAAGTGTAATTTGTAAATTCGTGTTTGTGATGTTTTTTTCTTTCTTTACTGTAATCTAAAGTGGTGATGTCAAATTATTTATTTTTCTTTGGCATGTATATGACTCAGAGTATGCCATGTGTAGTTAGTGTGTCCTGCAATGTAGAGAATCCACAGCTAAACTTATGTACAGCTTAGGACATTTTATAATGTGAATAAAGTTTTATATACAAGTATGATCATATTTCAGGTTTTTATTGTCTTTGGCTTCAAGGAATAGTTCAACATTTTTGAAATAATAATTTGCTTTCTTTGCAAGACTGAGATGAGATGATTGATATCAATTTCATCATTTTCAGCTGTAGTCAGTATATGGTTAGCCTAGCTTAGCATAAAGAATGGAAGCAGCTAGCCTGCCTCTGTCCAAAGTAAAAAGAACGTCTTAACACACAAACATGAGATTGATATCAATATTCTCATTTAACTCTTGGAAAGAAAGCCAATAAGAGTATTTCCCAAAAATGCCAAACTATTCCTTTAAGTAATCCTACAACAGCAGTACACAAAAACAAATACTTTTCCCGGGAATTAAATGTTATCAGAACATATGTTGTCGTGAAACAATATAGAATTTATAAACTAATTATTTAAAATTACACAAACTAATAATAAAATAACAAAAAATATATCATTAAACATTATTAATTATCTTTTCATTGTTTGTTGACAGTAAAAACTATCAATTTATCATTTAATAAATTATGGTTATTATAAAGTGTTAGAGTCTATCCCATTTTGCACCATTTCACGTTAAATTACAAAATGAATGTACAACTTTTGGGGCATTTCTTGTTTCAATATATTTTGTTACACTTGTAAAACATCTTCTATCTCAAAGTCTTGGAAAAATTAAGCAATAATACCAAACCATAATAACAATATTTCATTCACTCAGTGTCATATATGTAAAAAATATTCCAATCATATACTGGGCACCAACCTATACATTCATCTATATACCCATTTTTTGTATTGCATTGTTACAAATTAGGCTGGACTCATTAATGTGCCTTTTACAACATGGACCGATGCCAGATTGTGCAAATACTTGGATAACTTTAGAAAGTGTGCAAAGAAAATATGTGTTCTCCCCCTCAGTATCTCGAACTGTCAAGTCTCAAACACAAAACATCTGGTTTACGTCTCTGCAGCCGGGAAACTCCAGAACACTTTGCTTCCCGTAACAATGAGGGAAAAGACGGTTATGTAAGAACTTTATGTGCTGCTGTGTCTTCTGATTATTGTTATTAACAAAAAGTCGTTTTTATTTTGAGATGTTTTCGGACGGATTGGGAAACTGGATTCCCCTGAGAAATCACAGTGGGAGGTTTTATATTGCTGCTATAAACCACAAGTCAGATTCAGGTCTCCCTGCAGAGCAGAGTGGACTTAGTCAGAGGACTCTTAACTGACCAAATACACAGTCCAACACAGGAGCTACTACATTATTATGCTTTAATATCTGCTGAAGAGGACGTCAGTATATGTGGTGAGTCAGATTTTCCTTTTTTTGCTTTGTACTATTTTATTTATTTTTTTTATTAAATGCCTTTTTATGCATCATGTAAAACACTGAATTCACTCTATTAATGACATTTTCTAAAACTAGAACTTGCATGCCTAAATGGGCATTGTATGTGCATCAGAAATATATTTAGTCTAAATGTAACAAATGTAGTATTACATTTAAAAAAAAAACTTTGGAAAAGTCTAATGAATCATTTGAATATGTTCAAAATATTTTAAAGGGAAAAGATTGTTAATCAGAATCAGAAATAATTTAGATATATAATATAATAATAAAGAAATGTAAACAAATAGAAATGTTTATGTAGTATGTAACATGTAAATAATGAACATAATGCTATAATATATACAAAATATATGTAAGGAAATATAATTGCTAAAATATTGCTAAAAATAAGAGAATAAAAATATAAAAAATATGAAATATGTATAAATATTTGCATTATGACATGCAATATATAGCATATAACCACAATGCAAAACAAGTAAGTACAAAATGCTGAGAAGTGGGATCTATTAAGTGCGTTAAATATAAATGCCAGAATAGTATAAATAAGAACTTAATAAGAATATTACCTGAATATACAGCATAAATGCAGTATTAATAACAGTATTGCACAATGCTGACATTTTGTTGTCTTTATTGAAAGTACAAGTTTTCCGTATGATAAAAATCCAAGCAAATCTATAATAATAATAAAAAAAATGTTGATTTCGGTCATCACATTATTTTCAGAGGAGGTGAAACCAGTTTGAAGTTTCCCTGATGGCTCCTTCCAGCCGGTTGGTCCTGCTGCTGCAGCTCCTCAGCTGGATATCAGCTGGCCTGGCCTGTTTCTGTGACCGCTACCCCTGGGGATCCTGGTCCGCCTGCTCCAGGACCTGCAACCACGGCACACAGCACAGAACCAGGTGAGACACACTGATACAGATGAGACATCGTAGGTGTCATAACTCATAGGTGAGACAGTACAGATTACCAGAATTAAGAGTTTAATTGGAACTGCTGTAAAAAATAGAGCCGAAGCAATTGTGAAATACTGTAATCAAGAACTATCTTTCAGTTATTGTTGTGAAATACAAATATCTAATACAGATGATGCCAACAGCTGCTGTATATAAAAGTGATTTTCATACTTTTTTTTTGACAGGAATTTTAATTTTAATGATGGTTATTACTGGAAGAGCAGCTGCCAACAGCTGTGTGAGAAACATGACAGGAGAGCTTGTCACGAGCAGGCCTGTCCAATCAACTGCCTGCTGACAGAGTTCGGGACCTGGTCCGACTGCTCGCCCTGCGCCAGGAAACAGGCAAGAAACACACAAATCACACTGCAAAACCCCGACAGATTGCCTCTCATAGCTGTGCCTTTATTCTTTGCTCTGTTGGTTTTATGTATTCAAACTGGAAAAGTGACTAAATTAAAGCTACTAAGAGGAACCTTCATTTTGGGTTGATTTTGGCGGTCCCTGTGGACAGTCTGACACGGTTTCATCCCAACTCGTCACATACTGATGCTTTGTCAGGCCCCTCGGCGTCACTTTTCGTTCACAGTAACCGCGTGCTTAATGTTGTGAATTAAACAAAAACACTTGTTTAGGATTAGGCAACAAAACCACTTAGTTAGGTTTAGGAAAAGACAACTTAGTTGGGCTTAAAATTCAAGTTGATAAGTGGTTACAATTTGTACAGGGTTTTTAATTAAATTAATCAAAATCTTAACGAGTCTCTCTCACATGTCTTCGCCACAGCTTCGGACGCGGTCTGTCCAGAGGCCGTCCCAGTTCGGTGGATCGGCCTGCAGCGTGGAGCTGAAAGAGGAGAGAGCCTGTCACCCCTCCACAGAGTGCATGTTAGCACCCATCGACTGCAGAGACGACTTTAAGTGTGATAATGGTAAGAAGGGTTTTTACATCACTGATGTGTCACAGAATAAAGGAAAAAGGGTCACATGTGCAATCCTCTAAATGTAGTCTCGTTTTCATTTATTTTTTTATTTTTATTTTCCCAGCTGATTGAGAGAGTCAAATTAACATGTTTTCAGTTGCAGGCCCACTTGATTGATCTCTGATCTGCTGTCATGACACACATACACACAGATAAAGACACATACCAACATTTTATCTTCTACAAAACATCCTTTCCGCTGCAGGGCGCTGCATCAACTCAACGTTAACGTGCAACAGACAGAACGACTGTGTAGATAACTCTGATGAGAGGGACTGTGGCGAGATGAAAATTGTGTGTCCAGCGGAGAAGAGAGTGGCTCCCGGGGCTGACCTGGTGGGGAATGGGTAAGCTAAAGGTCAAAAGGTCACTGCTGAGTTTTTTTTTAACATTCCTCCCTGCTGTGTTCATAAATTAGCCTACATTCCTTTCTGTCAGCTGCTGCTAATGTTCCCCCTCTTAAAAACACAGCATGCGTCTTGCACTGTTGCATTGAATTTGATGTTTGAACTTTTGGCATTTGGAGATTTCTGCAAGAATTGCATTTTTCGGCGATTGGATGGTGAGCACTTCTGTTCTGGAAACTGCTCAGAAACTCCCTTATTGTCAATCTATCTAGGAAAGCCATCCATCCTCTGAATGCCCTAGATCTTTAGTTTGTGGCTGTAAAGTTTCATGAGGCTGTGATTATCCTAGAGGTCACCACAGGGCATTTTATACAGGGAGGTTAAATAAAAAAAAATTAAAAAAATGGTCTCACTATATGAAATGGCTACTATGGGGACTGACATCATCACACATGAATACAGTTGGGCCCATTGGATCCGCAAGAGTCTCAGCTTTACAGTGATACTCAATTCATGCAATTCCAAGACATTTTAGGGACCCAAGTATGCATAAATATTCAAATACACTATTTTAGAATAGGCGAAAATAACACATTTATACTGCATGAAAAAAACTGCACGTTTTTTTCCCATAACTGCATGTGATTATCATAAAGTGAGCATGTCAGTAAAGGGGAGACCCGTGGGTACTGACAGAACCCATTTTCATTCACATATCTTGAGGTCGGAGGTGAAGGGACCCCTGTGAAAAACATGACATAGCATGTTACCAATGGATTCCTTAGAAATGACAGTAACAAAAAATATAAAATAGTAAATTCTGAACAGCAAACATCACTGAATTTCAATTTTATTCTAACTAAACTTAAACATAAGTATATATTAAATGCTGTCAAGAAAACATGTATAGCTCCAGTTCTCCAGCTGATGTATTGTTGGGCTTTAGTGCTTAATGTACAAGATGAGATTTGACTTTTCCCTGATTTGTGTTTGTAGGTTTGATGCTCTGGCAGAGGAGCCGAGGGGAGCGGTACTGGACAACATGTTTATGGGAGGAAGTTGCATCATCAGGAGGCCTCCGACCACGCTGCTCTACCACCGCATCCCTCACAACTTTCAGAGCTTTGACATTAAGGTAGTGTTATTATTTGTAATAATTCATTTTACCGCCATTCAGTAAAGCTAGCCTGGATCCAGACCTCTGAATCCCCACCCACATCTCAGATTTGTTCAGCGATTCAAAATAGGTCTTGTGTGTGTTGTGCTCGCTGACTGCTATTTCCGCGGTTGGAGAAACAACTGACCAATCGGAGCTTTGTGGGCAGGGTTAAAAATGGGGATGTCATCT
Source organism: Sebastiscus albofasciatus (assembly GCA_916701655.1). Taxonomy (NCBI): domain Eukaryota; kingdom Metazoa; phylum Chordata; class Actinopteri; order Perciformes; family Sebastidae; genus Sebastiscus; species Sebastiscus albofasciatus. Next base: position 8,895 of record CAKAOI010025940.1, on the reverse strand, counting down.
TCCTGGGCAAGAGCCAGAACAATTTAAAATCTGAATTTGACTAATGGATGTGGTTGTGGTTGTAAAGGTTGGAGAGGTACAGGACTTCAGCATCGAGCCTCAACCGCTGCACACCGAGCCCGTCAACGTGAAGACGTCCACGTCGTCTGAAAGCAGCCAACAATATCAAAACGCCGATTCCTTTTTAATCTTTTGGCTCAGTGGGAGATCTATGACGCAAACCAGCTCTAACAATGAAGCTTTTGAAGCTTCGAAGAAAAAGGTGAGTGACTCAAACATATGTGAATGTTTCTATTCATAAGCACACACGTTGTTGGTTGCAGCTATACTCTTCTTCTTCATCTTTATCATTTCCTATCTTTCCTTCCGTAGGACTCCAGGTTTATCCGGGTGCACCAGGTTCTGCCTGTATCCACGTTCAAGGTGAGGGACCCAGGGGAACTCGTCCTGTCGCAGCCTTTCCTCCAGTTCCTTCACGCGCTTCCTCTCGAGTACAACTACGCCCTCTACAGGGACATCTTCCAGCGCTTCGGAACGCACTACTACAGCTCAGGGAAACTGGGAGGCCACTATGACCTGTTGTACCAGTACAGCCGAGAGGAGCTCACCAGTTCAGGTACAACGGCACAGCCGGGTGGTCAAAATTCAGAATGACACCCTGGGCTGCAGTGGTAACCAGTGGTAACCAACCTTCGGGTCTGAGAAGTGAAGCCAATGCGGAAGTGACTTCTTTCTAACAGCCAGCAGTGGGCGACTCCTCTGGTTGCAAAAAGACGTCTGATTGTATAGAAGCCTATGAGAAAATGAGCCTACTTCTCACTTGATTTATTACCTCAGTAAACATAGTAAACATGAGTTTTGTTGTCAGCTCCTTTGTGTCTGCGTCATGCTGCTCTACACTCTCCAACAGGTGAAACAGAAGAGCAAACCAGAGACTGCCTGGGCCGAGAGACCAAATGGACCATCATCCTCTACACCGAACACAGTAGTGTAACCCGATGCTCCAACAACAAGATGACTGAGAAATATCAAGGTTTCTTCCAAAATCTGTCGACCTTCTTTATTCCCAACTGTACTGTTCACTGACAGTGAAAACACTGATTTTATTCTCACCACGCTCTTTCCTTTATTCATTCCTTAAATCTTTGATCCAGGCTCGTACATCCAGGCGGCAGAGAAGTCCTTCTCCATGGTGAGAGGAGGTCGAGCCAGAGAGGCAGCAGCTCTGGCCTGGGAGAGGCAGGGCGCCACTCCGGACAAAACATCCTACAAGAACTGGGCCAAGTCTGTTCTCGACAACCCTGCCGTGGTTGAATACAAGGTTGAATCAAACACCACTGAAATGTCTTCAATCACGCAGAAAAATTCCCCCAAAAAATCTACAAAAAGCTGATCATATATGTGTGTGTGTTTGTCCAGCTGCTTCCCATCATAAACCTGATTCGGGGGATCCCATGTGCTGCCACAAAGAGGAGACACCTGAGGAAGGCCCTGCTGCAGTACCTGGAGGATTTTGATACCTGCAAGTGCTCTCCCTGCCCTAACAACGCCAGGCCAGTTCTCTCCGGCACAGAGTGCAAGTGTGTTTGCCAAACTGGCACATTTGGCTTAAACTGTGAGACACGAGCTCCTGACTACACTTCAGGTACAGTCAAAGTTAACGTAATAATAACACAAATTTGTTTTAACATCACTAATTTCTTTAACGCATTAACGCAATTGATCTTTCGGAGGTTGTAGCGGGCTCAGTTTTAAAGCTAGAGGGAAGATACTGGTGTCATATGAAACTAAAAAACCTAAGGAATCCATTGGTACCAACCATGTCATACTGGCTTGCACACAAAAATCAAACTTTATCAAGCTGATTGTCAAGAAATTGACTTAATTAATTAATTAATTAATCACTTTCATGCTCCCCAGAGGATGAATCTTCTGGATAATCTTTTAGTATTTGGATAAAATTCTACTTTTTAAGTCCTCAACTTGCCAGTTCATCATCATGATCTTGGTTCTGTCCAACACTTTCATATTACGAGATGTGAGGAACACCACAGCATTGGTTATGTTCACATTGGAAATGTGGTTTGGTGTGTAACATCCACAGAGGCGGTGGATGGTTATTGGAGCTGCTGGGGTCCGTGGACTCGCTGTGGAGCCTCAATGAAGAGACATCGGAGGAGGCAGTGTGATAACCCCGCCCCCCTCAAAGGAGGCCAACCCTGTAGGGGTCCTGATAGACAAGAGGATCCGTGTCACATCTCCCTCTTTGAAAAGTAGGACAAACTGTTGGCTTAAAACATTTTGGGACAGTCATGAAAAGTCCAATTTTAGACAATTTGATGCCTTTACAGCAATTTCAGAGTCACCCTTTGGAAGAGTGATGAAAAATATACTTTTTCCTCACTAAAATGTTGACATTTTTTAACATTATCACTATGTATTGATATATGCAACCACTGATTTGCTGCTGCAAAATACAAAATGTTCAGGTGGTATTTTGTTGTTATACACAGGTGTGTAATTTTCTGTGTTCATGTTTTCTTGTCCAGACAGGAGACCTGTGACAATGATGACGACTTCACTGTGGGCTGGAGGGACGAGCTGCCTCCTGGTGTTCAGGGCTGTCTGAGGCCACAGAGGCCCGCCAACAGCTTCCTCAGGGTAAACACCAACCCTTCAGCCTGTAGTTACTGATTGAAAATACACTTTAACAGCAATAGAGAAACAGCACTGTGCTACAGACTGTATTTTACTGCTTAGCACTGATAAAGGTGTGAGATAACTGGCCAACATATTGAGAAATACTCACTTCTGTAGTCTTGTCTCTTTCTGGTATGGAAGTTCATTACTGCCAAGAAAATAAATGCATATCTGGCAGGTTGAAACGAAGGAAAGTTGCCTCTGTATGGAGTCTGCTCTTTTTTAAAATACTTTTTCAGTGATTAATTATAATTAATCTAAAAAAAATAATTAATTGAATTAGGGCTGTCAATTGATTAAAATATTTAATCGTGATTAATTGTCCATAGTTAATCATGATTAATCGCAAATTAATCACATGCTTTTGATCCGTTCAAACTGTTCCTTAAAGGGAGATTTATCACATTTTTTATTCTCTTATCAACATGGGAGTAGGCAAATATGCTGGTTTTATGCAAATTTATGTATATATATATATATATTTGCATAAGACATTTGTGAGGGATTCTGGACAATATTTGTCATTGTTTTGTGTTGTTAATTGATTTCCAATAATAAATATATACGTACATTTGCATAAAGCAGCATATTTGTCCGCTCTCATGTTGATAAGAGTATTAAATACTTGACAAATCTCCCTTTAAGGTACATTTTGAACAGATAAAAAATGTGTGATTAATCACGATTAAATATGGACAGTCATGAGATTAATTGTGATTAAATATTTGAATCGATTGACAGCCCTAGTTTGTATCATTCCTAACTTTTGGGTTTTTTATTAACTTCCTCCTCTAACAGAAAGCGAAGCAGTATTATAACTTTGGTGAGGATGAGGAGTTCGAGTGCTTCACTGGGTTTGACCTGGAGGGTTTTCAGTTCATCAACTGTCTTCCTGATGGGACGTGGAGTCAACCATCTGGAAGTTGCATCAGTAAGTTTGTTTTCTCACCAGACAAGTGAGCAGTGATCTAAGAGCTCTGGTAATTTGATAACCACGTCTCTGCAAATTCTTCTAACGCCATAAACACAAATAACTGTAATATGTGTGCAGCTTAAAATTTGTCGTCCTGTACCTTTAGGGAAACTGTGCCTTCCTCCTGAGATCCCTGATGGCATGATACTGTTCCCCAACAAAGACGAGTACAAAGTGGGGGAATCGGTGGGTATGAACTGTAACGAGATGGGCCTGCTGCCGCAGCCATCAGGCTTCTACAAATGTGGCGAGAGTCTCACCTGGGAGCCTCCATTACCTGCTGACCTACGCTGCACCGACGGTACAGTAGATTACTCATTTTGAACTCCCACAGTCATGAGATACTAATACGAATACTAATACTAATACTGATACGACAATGCTCTTCATGCAGATGCATCACAGAACGCGAGGCGCTCAGCAAAATGCTTCCCTTTCATTAAAAACATTTACAAAAAGCCTCCGCAGGCTGCTAAAATGCACTCTGTTTTTCCGGCCTGAAACATGGGACATTTAAACTTCCCTGTTCACAATTATGTGGACTACATATGAATCGATTTTGTGCTGACCATCACGAAAAAAATAAAATTCATGTCTATATACACGAATCAGTACATTCAATTTTGTGACTGTTTTACGAACTGCTGTGCGACTGGGCTGACTGCATCTACGGTTTGTGAGAACCACAGTTGTTGTGGGTGTTTTTCCCCCTATCGGCCACAAGGGGCAGCAAAGAGCCCATTTCACACTCAAAAGCAAATTTAGACAAGTGACAAAAAGACTCCCACACACTGGATGAGATGAGACAGACCCAAACGAGGCAGTTTTGTATGAAAACTACTTTGTATGAAGGAAATGGTGAAGTTGTCTCATGTTTCTGTGTATTTCCTGTATGTAGAGGTACCGTTTGTTCCTGATGATCAGTGTGGTCCAGGACAGAAACAGCAGGACTCTCAGTGTGTCTGTATTCAACGGGAGAGCTGCCTGTAAGTTTTTCTGAATTATTTTATTTTCTATGTTCTTTGTAGACAGATTGAGAGATGATCTTTATATTTTTTTTATTATTAAATAAACTTGTAAACATCTTATCTTAGCTGTTGTGAGTGTTTCTCATAAAACAACTCTCTGTAAAATTATATTAAATGTATGGGCAATTTAATCTGTGAAAGCTAACTGTAATACATTATTATTTTTTACAGCAGCTGACTGACTTGTGTGTGTTTGTGTGTGTGTGTGTGTGTGTGCAGATCACAACCAGAGACCCTCTGCATCCTGAACGTAGACATCGGTGTCACCGTGTCAATGTCCCTCTGCTCCTTCCACGCCGGTCGCTGCCACGGTGATCCGCTCTTCTTTGTCAGCGAGGGCGAGTGCGACGCGGCCGACGAGGCCAAACTGGAGTGGGCCAAGTTCAGAGCCAGCATGTCCTCCAAGAGCTCTGTTGAGGAGCCCTGTGATCTGGACACTTGTTATGAATGGGAGACCTGTTCTGGTGAGTTTGTCTGATATGAAACCATCTTTACATTCACATACATACACATATGATAACATTTTACTGTGCAATTGCGAGGCAACCAGCTGAGAAAGTCACCGCACCCAGCCTATGGACGTATTAAAGGAGCAGTGTGCAGGATTTAGGGGGATTTACTTGAAGATATAATATTCATAACTATGTTTTTATTAGTGTTTCATTGGCTTATGTGCTCAGCCTACAAATTTTAGTCAAGTGAACTGGCGTCATCTTGGAGTTCCGTATCCACAAATGAGGTTTGAATATTTAAAGACTTCACATATATTCTATCAAAATGATTTTCCTAATGTGAACTCACGTCTGTCCTCAGCATCTAAGAAGTGTGTGTGCAGAGTTGCTCGGGACTGCCCCAGAGCTGGAGCGCACACGTACTGTGTGAAGCTGACCAGGACCCAGAGGACTCGCAGCATGGACCTGTGCTCTATGGCCGCCCTTAAATGTGTCAACTATCAGTTTGAGATCGTCAATGAAGGCGTCTGTGAGTCCAGATGATCCTACAAAAGCTTTTCTGTGCTGTCTGACATTAGCACATCTTGCATTGTTATTCTTTAAAAAGTTGCATTTATAAAAGAAAACTAGACTGGCATGCAAGTATATTGGGGTCCAAGAACCCAACACAACTCAGAACCAAAGGCGCACCTAAGTGGGGCGATGGGAAAGCCAAAAGCATTGCTAAATTGTGCTTAAACAGGTGATTTGGGATGCGATCCTTTGCTTGGGTCGGCTGCAGTTTACCTAGTACACTTTCAGAGCCTGTTTTCTGAAAAGGCACTAGATGGCAGCAGGAGACCGTGGAGTATCATCGGATTTTCACCAAATTTGGTATGACAGTACTGGATCTGACACCGAAATGTATGGTTTACTGCCAAATGTGGGGTACATATGGGATGTTCCATATATAGAAATATGTGTGATAGCGACACCTATTGTTAGATATCCCCCAAGTTAGTATGAAATCAAATTTGCAAACATTTCAGCCGGTTATCAGATCATTAAATGGGCGTTATCATTCTGTTGACCTGGTCTGACGCACTTTTGAAAGATGGAGAAGGCAGTAGTCAGTCAGTCAGTCAGTCAGTCAAGTCTAATTACGGGCACAGAGTGGACTATTATCACTTGCTTAATGTGATTCACGTGCAATAATAAAAACATAACGTCAAAAAACATTGTTATTTTATTTCTTATGGAGATTTTAATTGCACATCTTGCTCACCATTTAAGCATGTAACCAACAGCATTTACTATTTCAACCCCACATCAGAATATCTTTATAATGTGACCAAGAGATATCCAGATACTCAAGACCCAAACTAAACTAAACTAAACTAAACTAGAGATTGTATTTACAGTAACTCAAATAAAATGAGAAAGACTTCTTCCTTTGATTAAATAACATCAAAAACGGCCAAAGTCATTTATGTCATTGAGGTTGTAATATTCTCGCTGAACTGGCAGATTATATTTGTATTAGGAAAATAAAACAACTAAGAGCAAAAAAGTATTGTAAAAAGTGTTTTATTGACTTACTAAAATGAAAACAATCAAGGCATTTATTAGAGATTTTGTCAAACCTTTACAACAGAACCTTATGTTTACTTCACATGCAAATGTTGTCTATCATCAGTCCGCACACTGTTGCTCCCTTAAATGCAAGTGATGTTCATGAACATCACTTGTGGATGTGCTAATAAATCACATTTACAGCAGCAGTAGGCAGAATGTTTTTGGCATCATTGGGCGAAAATTCCATAATAACTTTTCAGCATATTGTAATTCAAGTGTTCTGAGAGAAAACTAGACTTCTGCACCTCCTCATGGATCTGTTTTCAGGCTTTAGAAAATCTAGTCTCATGCATTACTGTCAGGATATAGGGACCGTTTTATAAAAACAACTTTTTTTAATGATATTTGCTCCATTTCTCCCCACTGCAGCTTTAAGGGAACTACAGTGTGTGGAACTATATTTATATTTTTGTCATTGTAGTCTTCTATTAGTCCACCTGCAATGGTATTTGGATGTGTGCGACCACATATGTATTGTTTGTCTATCATCAGTCCTCCGTGATGAATATATCAAGATGCCACAGGATGGCAGAGGAACATATTTACATTATTCAAGTGTTAGAAAAAACATATTTGATTCTATTTACAATTCAGTCACTGAGAGAAAACAAGTCTCTCGTTTATGAACAGCGTGAAACTGTCCAGTAAAATAAAACAATCATTATTCTGGACAGGCCTCAATACTGAGAACATTGACCTTCTCACCATTACACCGTCTGGCCCCGACCTCACATTCGGTCATCGCCACGGCAACGCCCTCAGCAACAGAGCTGGCGCACAGGGGGGCGGAGTCTTTAGGGCACTCTGACGCGTTCTGACACACGCACCTCGACTCTAGAATAGAAAAATATTCATTATATGTACTGATGCAGTCACACACGTATTACATACTGTATATACACACCACATACTGTATATATTAAATAGGGCTGTCAAAGTTAACGTGATAACCCGTCAACTGTAAAAACTGGCATGGCCATTTTCAAAGGGTCTCCCTCCCATTCGGACTTTGATGTAGAGATTAGTATAGTGTTAATGTAATGGTCAAAACAACAAGCATAAAACCCAAAGTTGTAATAAATAGGAATTATCCTTTAAAGACGGTCCAGCAGACTCACCCTGACAGATTGTCCCTGGTTTGCAGTCCTCGCAGGTGGTGGACGTCTCTTCTGGCCAGTCACAGTCGCTGTCGTTGGCCAACTGGAAGCTCCGTCCTATACACTGCAGAGCTCCAAGCTGACAAACACTAAGTAAACGGGTTTGGCTGGAGCCCAGTCTGGCACACAACTGTAGAGAAGTCCTAAATGAAAAATGGAAAAATGCAGTGTTTCATTTTATTTTGTAAGTTTACACAAAGGCATTCCCCTGTGTGTGATGCAGAATAATTATCACAAAGTCATACTCACGAGCACTGTGAGGGCATTTTACACACACACTCTGTCTTTCCTATGTTCTCCCACGGCTTACACTTCAGGCCAGATGGAGGAGAGGGAGCTGGGGGCGCTGAGGAGGAGATATAGAAAGCAGGATTGGTGTATACTCCACAGAGACAACCTTAAAGCGACTATAATGTACATTTTACAATAGACTACAATAGATCACATGACTACATGTATGTGAAAGGGATCTCATAGTGATGAACCCACAAATACTTCTAACCCAACTCTGCAGCTCCCCCCAGCTCTACAGAGCATTATAGCCACTTTCAGCTCATTGTTTTGGTTTTCCAGCAGCAATTTGGTTCACTCTCACTTCCCGATTATGTCAAAGTCAGCTTGTTTGTTTTCTTATGGAGGCAGATCAGTTTTTTTTTCATTGATATGTATTCGCTTAGTAGATATTTCCAGGAATTCATTGAGCTCAAAGAGGCAAAAAAAGCTCAGCAGAGCTGCAGAGTTTAGTTGAGAATTCTCTATTAAAAATATTTCACAGTATAACTATATTTTTTTTCTATTTTCCATTTTTATTTTTTTTATTATTTTTTGAATTTATTTTTCATATATTTATTTTTTTTATTTTCACATTTTTAATAATGTTTTATTTTTAAGTTTAATGTTGTGTTGTTGGCACAACTGACAGCCGTAACCATCATGAAATAACTGCAGTTCCTGTCTTTTGTGCCAGAGAG
>CAKAOI010025939.1:12019-88770 GCA_916701655.1 Sebastiscus albofasciatus | reverse complement strand
GTGTATATATATATATATATACATGTGTATATATATATGTGTATACGGTATATCTATATGTATATGTGTATACGGTATATCTACGTTTTATGTCACTTGTCCAACCCTGTTTGTTCTGTCAAACCTATGTAGTTTTTTGTCCAACATCCCACTTTTCTCCTCTGCTCTTATCCTCTGTTTTGACCCCTACCTTCTCCTTTAGTGTTTGTCTGCACAAATGCACATATACTTATTTTTTCCTGGCGTCCTCATTTCTGTAATCACCTCTGAGGGTTTCCTCTGTTATACAAGCATATCATGAAACAGCATGAGGTGTAGCATGAGTTTTGTTGATCCTTGTCACAGTCTAGGAAAAATAACAAAGTAAAACATTCCATGGAAAGTTTTTTTTCTCCCCGTCGTATTGACTGAAGTGGAGATTACAGCTTCTTATTTCTGTCTGAGAAGCATGTGGGCCCGGCCACAGTCACTCACGCCTGATGAGATCCTGTCAGCCATAACCTTGTGCTTCCTTTGGAAAACAGGAAGTCCTGATAGAAATAGGGTGCCTTCTTCTGAGGAGATAAACCTATAATGTCCAAGAAACATAACATGCAGGGCTTAAAAGTTATCATAAATGTGTAGCCTGTTAAGCGCAATGCTTAAGAAAGAGTAGAGTTGAATTAAAAATGTGCTTTTTTCATTTGTTTGAGGTGAACCCACTGTGGCGCCTTTTGGTTAATGTAAAACCAAGGTTTGTTTGCCTTTCTTGTAAAAAAAAAAACCCTCGTCCCCATGTTGAGTCTGTTTCAGCCTCGTTTGCCGATGACTCTTGGAAATAGTGAGCTTGTAATTAAAAATATGAGCCAGAAGAGAAGGATGCCAAGCAGAAGGGCATTCATTTTCATTTTTTCCATGAAGAACGAAAGCATGTGAATAGCAGTGTGTCCAATGTTCTCGTTTGAGCTGTTCATCGATAATACACAGTTGAATTGAATCAGTTTTGCTTTTCTGCTCTGCCTTTGCCCTCTCACGGGGAAATGCCGAAAGTTGTGCTGCATGTCAGCTGTTTCCTCCTTTAAATGTCTCTCATCCTTCTCTCATTAGGCAGAATTCAATCATCTTCAGGGCGAGGGGCCAAAGCCGACACTCCTCTAAAACAGATCAGGGCTGCACAGGTTAATCAGCTATTTTTAGGATCTGTGCTGTTTCCAATCACATCGGCTCTTCCCAGTCTTATTAAAATCTAAAGCAGTATACTTGTGGGCCCTTGGGTGTTTTCTCCACTTTGCTACGTATGGATCTTAGCCGTGTAACATTTCATCATCGGTTATACTCCAGTTAGTGTCAGGGAATACTTATAGCTAAATGCACAAGTTGCTCTTACACACAGAAATGAGGAATGAAAGTGTTGTGTAACACCCTGGGGAAGTAATTAATTTCTCAACTGCAATTATCTGCCCAAGAGGCCTGTAACAAATATAGGAAAATGTAAAACTGTTAATCATCAGTCATATTTCCTCAGGTTTGAATGAGGCTAACGTGTTGCACAAATCTAACAGTTTTTGTGGCAGAAATATATTTATGTTGCTCTACCTGGATGAGGAGCTTTTGTAAACATCCTCCCATAGACTGTATATAAGAAGTGGACGTAGCCACCGTGACGTCACCCATTGGTTTGTGGACTGCCATTTTCAAGCCTTGAGTTCAGCATTTTGCCCGTTGCCATCTTGATTTTTTGGCCGTCACCAAAAGTGACAATGAAGTTTAGAGTTGAGTACAAGCAAACACTGAATAAGACATTTTTAGGCAACCAAAATATTACAGTTAACTTTTATGAACTGAAAACACACTGTGAAAGGGTTAAAAGTTTTAAGACGAGAACACGGACAACTCCCAGCCCGGACAACGCCGTGGTAGCGACCTGTCAATCACAAGGTAGCCCCGCCCTATAGCATCCCCTGCTTTATGGTCTATTTGACTCTAAATGGGACCATAATTTACTAAATGAACATCATGCTGTATTGAAGAAGACGTGAAACTAGCGATTGAGACCATAAACTCATGTTTACAATGTTTACTGAGGTAATAAATCAGGTGAGAAGTAGGGTCAGTTTCTCATTTTAAGGTACTTCCGCATTGGCTTCATTTTGCAGATCCGGAGGTTGCTCACTGCCTCTTCCAAGCCTTTAACAGATTTTAAGCATGGAGTTTCAAATCTAAAGTTTGGTTAGACAACTCTAAGAACTTTTCATAATATGGTTTGATGTGGTTTGAATATGGTTCTGAAGCCATCTAGCTGTCTGATTAATGTCATTGTTGTCAAGTTTTTGGCACTTAAACAGATTCCCAGCAAGGATATCTCTTTATGTGGTTAAAACATTTCCTTGTTCAACCACTAAAGAGCTCAGCCACAGCATGGTCCGCCTCCATGCTCATTTGTCAAGATGATTTTAAATTAGTGATGAATTGTGTCCGATTACTACTGAATATAAGACTTTGAATTATTGTTAAAAAGTGGGTTTCCGTCATCACCCCTCTCCTTCTGCTGGTGGACGGTGTACAGTATATAAAGAGTTCAGCTGATTGTCAGATTTACTGAAACAACAACAGCAGCACATGTGTCCATGTGTTTGTATCCCTATGACTTGGAAATCCTCTTAGGTGCTTGAACGCTCCTGTTTACCATGTTCCACCTCAGTCACATTTTCCCTCTTGAAGGTTCATCTTGTAACAACCTCAGATATGAATGGAACTTGTCTCAGTTTACCGGGCATGAAAATAGATAGTTGTGGAAGGAGCGTGAAGCTGTCTCACATAGCAAACAGGCAAAGATACTTTTGGCACCAGGCAAAAAACTGTATTTGGTCATTAGCCATGTTGTCACTGCTTTGACGCCACATGTCACTGGAAAGCCATTGATCTCGAACTCTGTAGAACCTGACTATCCTGTACGCCAGTTTCTGTCTTTATCACTTCCCTTTCCTTTGCTCCAGTTACTCCGTCCACTGGCTAATGTGACAGCAGCACAGACAAATAGCCTTTAGTGGGCAGATTTGTTATCCCTAAAGCCTCATTTGGTTTGAAGTCTCCATTGTTGCTGAGGTGGTCCTGTTTATTCAAACATATCCAAAGCTATTTCCTGATTGATGTGCTTCCTCCGTTGGTTAATCTTGCATTGACAAGAGCATTATGAAGCATGTTGTAGAGCATGGTTTGTAATCTACTCCTGCGTTGTCTTTTTATGCCTCTTGATATTTCATAGCAGCAGCTGCTTCAGCATGTATGGTATGTTTTTTGTTTTTGCGAGCCAGCCCACAGATATATTTCCAGACATCCACAATCTGTGGGCTCTGCCACTCCTCCTCTTTGACCCACACTTTGGTGTGTCAAACCACATGGAACGAGGGTTGCTTTTTAAAATCTCCAGCGTAACGTCCGTTGTTTTTGTTGACATTTTAGTAGAACACACACTTAGTTATCTGAGTGAGAAGGCCTTGAATGATAAAAGGTGATGATGGCCGATGAGATGACACATATTGCAAAAATATAAAATGCAATGTTGTGTACGTGAGGTTTTTTTTGGCGGAGGAAGGTTTGTGATGTGTGTGTCTCAGCATTTGCATCTTTTTGGCGGGTAACCTCAGAAGCCCCCGCCCCCATCCCTGACAGGAGGTCAGACATCTGGTCTCCACATGAACCTCACACACATGCAGCAAACCTCCTGCTTCCTGAGAGGGCTTCTGCAAATGTGTGCACCCCCTCAAAACATTTCTGTGATGCAGCTCCACTCCATATATCACACGCTGCCTTGTTCTCAACCGCCCCCCTATCTTAAGACCTCAAAACATCTCCCCCATCCCCCCTCATCCACCTACTCTCTGCAGCTTGTACCACCCCCTCACATGGCTACAAACCAATGAGAGCCTCCACGCTCTGGCAGTATTATATCTTGTTTTTTTCCTCCCTCGTGGTATGACTGTCTGACATGCAGGAATTTCCTTGTCCATTGTTTTTGTGTCAGAAACAGTTCACACATCTCAAAGTTGCAAAGGCAAAAAAACAAAACCAACAGATTGATGCGTGCAGCTTCTTGTCCCTTTATCAACCACGTAAATGATGCTGCGAGGAACTGAATAGCAGTCATTGTGGATTATTAAACCTGAACATTTTGTGAACTTTTAGGATGTGTATGTGTATGATCTGTCTTCAGAAGTCAGGCAGATATTTGCTGACATGATGTAATAACACAGCAGCAAAGTATAACTGAAATCAAGACATATGCATAACATGTCTGAATTTGTTCATTTAGCACACTAGTGAGAAATATCTCTTAGAGTATATGTTGTGATTGTCAAGACATAAACAAAAACTATTAGCATTGGTTGGGGATTTAAAGTTGAGAAATGTGAGGTGCATCTTGTGAATAGTGGATCGAACTGATGTTTTTGAATAGTAAAACAGTTGACAGCATGTCAGTATATTAGGTGTTAATCCCATCACAGTGCTTATCAAGGCAAAACAAATTCAAGTTAGCAGTGTGAGGTAGAAATAGCCGTTCAGATGCAGGTGCCATCCACCTTGAACAGAGCAGGCTAGTGTGAATGAGCCTTATGTTACACTGTCAGACAGCAGAAAGTTGTGTTACAAACTCATACACACACGTGCCATGCTTTCCAAAGAGGCTGCAGGCTAGAAAAGCAGAGTGCCCCAAAAAAGGAGCCACAGGTGGCATTTGTTTGCAGTTGGCATAACGACCAGGAATGCTGTTTGTCGAGGCATCCGTCCATCAGCGGAGGGAGTTGACACTCGGTAAGCTATTTGTCATTCCTGAAAAGCAAGGTGGGGCAAAGTAAGAACTGTGCATTTGTTCTCCCTGGATGACACACCTATTGGCCTTGGACCAGAGCATGAAAAAGATAGATAACAAACTTGGCTGAGCTCCAGCTTCAGTGGGGAATACCAGAGAGCTTGTGTATGTCCACAAGCAGCGTAGGCGGGTAAGCAAGTGAGTGAGAGTACAGCGCAGGAAGAACCTCACATTGTAGTAAGTATAGTAATTAACAGTTTCAGTGTCTTTTTTGTTATTATGTTTCTTTGCAAACCGGAAATATCTCCAGTCATTATAAGAGGTTTCCTTTATTTGTATGTCACATCATCTCTGACTCCCTGGCTATGATATTGCTATGAATTAATAAAACATTTTGTATAGTGTATGCTATAATTGCTGATAAGATTGATACCACTCTTATATCTATAAGGTAAATATGTAGCTGGATCCAGCAGCTGCTTAGCTTAGCTTTGCACAAACACGGGAAAAGAGAGCCAATAAGGGTATTTCCCAAAATGTCAAACTACTCCTTTAAAGATGCAATATGTAATGCCTGACCACATGCTCCAAACAAATAGAGGGCAGCATTTCACCTCCTTTACCTCCGTTAAAAACATATAATAAATTTTGCAATGTCTTCAGAATGTATAGCGAACTGTCCAAACTTCCAATCTTGCCTCATCTCATAAGATTAATGCCAAGTGGCTACAATATGGTGAACCAGCATTATTTCAGTCTGTCTACTACTTTGTCCATACAATCTAAATATACAGTTATCAGTTATAAAAAAAAAAAAGCCAGCTTCTAGGTAACAGCAGGGCACGAATTTGCAAAATTCGACTAAACTGCTGGAACTCTGAGATCCGGTCAAAATAACATTGCTATCTTATAATCTTCAGGTGTGGCATCGGCCTCTAGTTCATGTTATAGCTTGCTTAGCTCAGTAGCAAGAAAACAACCACATCAAAACCATATATCGACGCCATTTGGAATGTTTTTCAGTACAGTTTGTGATGTCATCAGTTGCACTACAGATACGTTTCGCTAAATAGTAACTCACCGTTCTAAAAGAAACGTTGTGTGCTCAGCTTCAAACCTCATCTCTTTACTTGCCAAGAGCCGTCTCCAGCAGAAAGCCACGCCAGTGTTTACTCTTGTTTTACTTCTTTTGATGTCACTTCTTTTCTTTGCCGCCAATTTCTTGCCTGGGAGCGGATGGTTGGGATGGTGATGAAGATCGCTGTCAAAGAGCTTCAGCCATCTTTGTGTTTACTGTGCCATTAACCGGGGTCTGTACCTTCAACTTGACTGACAAGCCCTCGGTGCAGCTCTACTTCTTCGTCCTCTCATGTTGGACTGAGGGCAGACTGGACACTATCGTAACCGTGTTTCCATTCACATAGTTTCATGAGCATTTTGAAGTGTCGCATTAGAAAAGCTGCAACATTTGATAAAACTTCCTTAGTGCTAAACAAAAAGTTTTTATGCCTGCTTGAGGTTGTTTTTGTCGAAAAAGAGACGCGCTAAATGGTTTATGGCAACGCCTTTGCCGAATAAATTCTGACGTAGTGAACATTTAACTCACATGACTGATCAGGTTTCTGCTGTCGGCAGAGTTTATTCGCTCCAATCGATGGAAACGTGCCTAATCCACATTTCTTTTTTTTGCGACATTTCAAATGTTTGCTTAAAATTCACTTGACAAGTGAATAAAAACACAGCTTGTGACTCACTATCGCCTCTCGAGATACAAGTGGTATTACAAGACAAGACGGGCCAGGGCTAGCTGGTTAGCATGCTCATTTCAGTGGATATCTCTGCAAAGCAATACATAGACATAGTCTTTGACATGACATCAACACTGTAACCTCCTCACATTCTGTTGATAATGTTAGTTCATTTTTTCTAAAACTCTGGCCAGACCTTACACATTGCACCTTTTAAGAATATGATTTTAATACTCAATTTTGGATGAAAAATGATGGTGCAATGGTGGAATATGATTAATGCCATTGTTCCATTTGTTAAGGAATGTGTATTTTTTTCTGCTTTTCTCTGTAGTCAAAGATAAACACTCAACATTACAGTTTCAGATTTCAATGCTAAGAGTGTTGCAACCCAAGAACAATCGGGAATATCATCAGATCTCAAGAGCTTTCTGGTGCTTCCTGGTCCTAATGAGCGTTAGGAGCATTGGGAGTCTTTCTTTGGCCACTCTGAGAAGTGACGTAAGGGCCGAGACATCCAGTACTCTCAAAGCAACGCAAACCACCGCTCCTCCCTTCACACCCAGCGCCTGAATACTACAAGTGACCATGATTCACCATAACACACCTATTAACAGTCATAGAGCCTCACCCTGATGGTGTGAAGATGAGGGAAAAGACTCTCTCAGCCTGTACTTGAAATGGCACACATGCAGTACACTTACAAATTAATACCCACGCCATGCTAATTGATCATATTTGCTCTGAATAATTGTGTTTCGGCACATTTAGTGAATTTATGACCAGATGTTTGTGACAGCGAGACGCTGAAGTGGGCTGCTGTCAGCTGAGGGGAGTTAACGCAGGTCGCATGATGATGGTTATGACCACCATCCCTCCGTCCTCTAATGTGTGTGTGCCTTTTTAAACTTTGAACTCTGTGTGTGTGTGTGTGTGTGTAATCATTACCGTCTCGTGTTTCCAAGCCCTCCCACCCGCTCATCACCCCACAGCTGGTCTGCCTATCACCAGATGGCTCCTATTAGTTTCCTCTCCATCAGCTTCACTTGGCCATTTCCTGTCATTTTATGACCCGTATTAAGGAAGCACTGCCTGTCCAATAATGTCTTTTTAAGAAACTTAACAATGTTATGGTGTGCTTATATCTTAGGAGGACAGAGAATAAGGCATGTGTAAAATACATTTACATTCAGTTATCATCACTGTGAAGCACAGTTTTAGTTTTGCTTGTGGTATATGTGGTACGTTGCTGTAGTTAGTTGTAGTTAGGCTAGATTTTCCTGCCCAAACAAACTTATTTGTCCACGTTACTGGGCCACATGAAAGCTGCTTGATCTGCCATTTGGGTGTCTGGCAACACCAGCCTACAACTGTCACACTCGGGGTCAAAGGTCATCATGTGTAGACAGAGCAGATCTTCCTAATTATACATGACTACATAGCGTACAAAAACGTCAAAAGCAAGAACAGCATTTTTATTATGACACGCTTTTGCCTTGCCCATTATCCTGTCATTCACATGCCTTTTCGTGCAACCGGGCTGTATATTTAGATTGGCATACTTTTTCTTTTATGTATCTATTATGTCTGAAACACCCTTCTCTATAATGGCTTCACCATATACACGCTGCAGGTTGACTTTTCTCACATCTTTTTATTCCAGTTCATGCTCTGGTTAAAACCTGAATACTAACTTCGGTGGAATATGATGATGGACGCTCTTTTCCATGTGCCGGAGTGCTGATGGTGACATATCTTAGATGTTTGTGGTTTGCTTTCTCTAATAACCTCAGAGAAGCTGCTGCTGACATTGTCTTTGATGGTTTTGCTCTTCATGTGCTTTCTGACTCGCACACACACAATCATAGAGTAGGTGATGGAATACATTTAATAATCACTTAACAAACATGGGTGTGAGCTTTCATAAGCATCTACGTCTTGCTTGTGCGGAGGTATTGAAAACATCTCACCAATTTACGCACATAAACTAGCACAGACTGTCAAGCTCTTGTGAACCTCCCGGGTTAATGACCTCACTCGTACGCCTACCCAGTAACCACCGTCTCTTTTTTTCCCATCATCATTCAACGCTCACTTTATCCATTGTTAAAAAAACAAACACACTGTGCTGGTACTGAACTTGAAATTCTCCTCTGACTGGACCATCGAGCAAGTTATCAGCTGGAGGCAGGGAAACTGGTTTGACATGGAAACCTTTAATAACCTTTGTGTTCTGCAAAAGGAGATGCATTGGATGTGAATGCTGCATCGGTAGTGTAAGAAGTGTATGGGTGTGTGTGTGTGAAACTAAAACCTGCAGATGTTTAGTAGCCCTAGGAGGTGAGAGTGGGAGACTGGGAGGGCTGGCTGGTCTGGTAGAGGCCCAACAGGTGCTACCACATCAGGATAGTGACCCTCAGCTTTGACTGCAGACTCCTTGAAATCCTGCAGACGGAGAGGGAGGGCCATAACGCCACATACCGTAACAATGATACTCAGACCTCCACTCCTATACAGTATGTGACAGAACCAGCTGTGGCCTATACTCTGGCTTGTACTCAGCATGTTAGCCCACATGTACACATTGCTAAGAGCTCAACTAAAGATGGTGTTATAGGGGTTCAGTCTATTACTGTAAGCTGCTGCGATGTCTGGTTGACGCGCTTTGCTAATTGTTGGCCTACCATACGTTACCATTTGTTGTGTGTTGTGTTCCTTATAGAATCTGCAGACAGTTGTTAAAGACTAACAATCAATTGATTTGCTTTGCCATGCATGAACGTGAACACAGACCATTTCCATTTTCTACCAGTAACTAAACACACAAAAGTCTTAAGCTGGGGACACACCAAGCCGTCATCTAGCGGCGACGAAGGCCACCTGTTGAGTCGCCTTTGTCTTGGCCAAACATTTGAACTCGAACACACCGCAATGACTACAACTGCTAGTTAGGACGCATGTTCTGCGCCTGCTCAAGAGGAAATAACTCTCCACACACCATCAGGCGGCGGTAGTCTGTATTTGTCGTTCAAAAAGGGAAACCGAGGAATGCGGATTTACAAGCCGTTATGATACGTACATGAAACAAAACAGCGTTTGCCGTTGTTTTAAACGAGAAGAGCCTTCCGTGTTTTTCCTCTGGACTTCACTCGTTGGCTTGCTTTCCTCACATCCGTTTCTCTTCTCGTGCACTGATTTGTTTAAGCTGATCCACCAATCGGAGTGATTTCTCTCACCGACGAGCTCCGCCGCCGATTCAACATGCTGAATCGGCCAAAACAGCTCCAACGCGGGCAGACGAGAGCCGATGGTGCGGTATACACAGAAAAAACTAGGCCCCAAACTGTTTGCCAGCCAACCGTCGACTTGGTGTGTCAGGGCCTTTAGAGCATGACAAACGAAATGTTAAGCGCTACAGCGGTGAAAAAACCTTTGCACTTCTGGGGTCAAACACCTGACAACATCAGTGACTTTATTTAGACCTTACTGAGCCCAAGATATTAGCACAGCGACACCCAATGTATACACCAAGAATAATAATTACATTTCTGGTCATTCTAACACCATATTTGACTCTTACAGATCGATTTATGTTTCTGCGAGACACATAGAAACAGCATTGCCTCTAAACTACCTATGGGCAGCCCTGAGAAGAGTGTTTTATATATAGCATTACTAAACTGTTTACTGATTTCGATCTTTGAATCTCACGATTGATGACCAATTTCCCTCAATTTTTGATTTTGTGTGCAGATGGAAAATAATACATTTGCTTCAGTCTTTCATAAAATGTTTACAGAATACTTAAACAAGCAAATAACAGCAAACATTATACATGGAAATGAAAACAGTAAAGACAAGAAAGCTATATTATATGAGTATTTTTTTCAACAATTGAAAAAGATGCAGCTGTTTACCTTTGGCTTGTAAGCAGCCACTTATAACACTCAATTGCAATCCTGTTTCAGGCTAAGCTTATCTTTTTTATCAGTTTTATCTCGCCTTGGGTTTCCTTTCAGTTTGCCTCCTGAATACCGACTGCCAAAGCAGCTCAATTATAAAATACCTGCAGCCTTGACACAAACTTTCTTATCATGTGAACTTTATCCCATTTTTTGGTTGACCTGTGGTCAGTGCGTCCTTTGACGATAAAAGTCGGGGTTAGGGGTGGCGTTTTTTCCCCCGTGCCAGAGCCCCTTTTTTTAATCAGGTGTCACCATGTTCATAGAACCGTTTACAGTACTTGCCAACTATTGTTGCACCAAGTCTTCCCCCCCTGAAAGTGGGACGAGGA
This sequence comes from Sebastiscus albofasciatus, assembly GCA_916701655.1. Lineage (NCBI taxonomy): Eukaryota > Metazoa > Chordata > Actinopteri > Perciformes > Sebastidae > Sebastiscus > Sebastiscus albofasciatus. Next base: position 77,939 of record CAKAOI010025939.1, on the reverse strand, counting down.
GGTCCCTCACCAGGGTGTAGAGAACATCTAATTGAGCCCACGGGGAGAAAATGCAGACAACAAGCACCCATACCGCTTTGTTTTTCACCCCCTTGATTGGATTTTATCCAGGTGGCTATGAACAGTAGGTTAATGTATATAAAAGCAGTCCAAAGGTAAAATAACACTCCTTCTGTCCACTTCTGTCCAATTTAAACCACCCCACTGTCTGCAATTATGTAGGTTGTTGAGCTTATTGACATCAGGCTGTATGAGACTATTTTCCAATTATAATTTAGGAGTCGACATTGAAAGTTAATTTCTGGAACGGCAAAACAAGCTCACCACTTTTAGTAGCTGTTGATTGTTTAAGAGTTTTTTTCCTCAGAAGATTAAGTTCCCATGTTTGTTAAAGATGTAGATTGAAGGTTCGTTCTTACAACGTGTCCTCATACAACAATTCGTATGATATCTTACGAAAAATGATTCCTCATTTTCCGTGCATTTTCCTGCGAATGTCCAGCAACATGTGGCGCACGTGTCCATTTCCGCTCCAGTCTTTTCAAAATAAACTTCCGTCTTCACAGGAAACTACTTACTGTCCAACTAGAAAGGTTTAGGAAACAAAACTACTTAGTTAGGTTTAGGAAATGATCGACTTGTTTAGGTTTAGGAAATGATCGTGGTTTGGGCTTGGAAAAGAAAGTTGGTAAAGCAATCTGACCAAAAAGTCCATTAGCTGTTCTGGTGCTTTCAATCGTATCACACAATCTTCCTCAAATTTTGGAGCTATACATTATATTTCTTATTTCAAAACTACTCCCGCACTACAAAACTATCCCTTTCACTATTTTTAAAATGAATAAATATAATGTTTGATTTGGAATTAACTGAGATTAGATTAAATCTGAAGTAGTAGCACCACTACATCTGTATTAACATCCTGCCGTTGTGATTTTAATCCTGCTGACAGCCATGTGTGATGTGACGGACTAGAGTTTCTAGTTGGACAGTAAAGTGTCTGGGCTTCTGTATATGTGAAGCTTCAGCAGAGGTTGTCGAGGCTAATCCAGCTGGTGCTGAATCACTCTAATCATCTGATAGATCCAGGGGTCTGATGGGGGGATTATTCTGAGTCCCTCTCAGCTCGGGGTGCTGACAGCAGGGTGTGGGAGTTGGCCCCTGTCCTCGGATGACTAACAGAGGCCTCATCTATGCTCACAGAGAGGAACCAGGACTTTGTTTTGGCTAGCTGCCGGTATCTGGTTGGCTGCTGAGCCTTATGGGGTCACTATCACCTGATGATGACCTGGTGTGGTCTGTTCAAGCGGTCACAGTCACCTCTCTAGACCGGGAGGACGCACACATTGTGGCTCTTTTGTCACACATAACCTTTTTTTATGTTTCATCACTTGTACATTTACTGTTGGTCGCTTTGAAAAGGTAATGTATTACTTAAGTGAAGTTGTTTGTGACATAAGGCTCCAGCTTTATTGTGTGTTACATAGGGTGGCCCTTTGAGCCGTAGTGCTATCAGCGTTATACAAAGACTAGGTAACCAATAACGGTCACTGGCTGATAGAAGAAACCCCATAAAAGAGAGATTGCCACCATAAAACTAGATACACGTGCAGGAGGATCAGAACAAGATCCCACTTTTAAATTAAGAAATCCTCAAGAAGTGTCTCCATATTTTGTCCAAATGTAATGCTGATTTGATTCCACTTCCTTTATAACACAACACTGTCTTTGCTGCTGAATTTGTCTTCATCATCTTCATCATCTTCATCTCTTCATCTTGTTGTATAAGGGTTTGTTTTGACCTTCCCTGCTCCCGTGTCCTATCTTGTTTTATCATCCCAGATCAGATTAGACGTTAGATGAGCCTGGCCTTAGTGAGTGTGTATGTGGGTACTTACAGAGGTTAATCAGAGTATATGGTCTTGTTTTGGCACGTTCAGGGTAACAGATGAGGGTCTTGCTGTCTTTGCTTTTGCTTCAGGGTTGAACCAACATGGATGGATGTTTCTATTACACACACACCACTCTTTCATGTATTGTTTTTACTGCAAAACTACTGAAAACAGTGAGTGCATGTACAGTATGTTTCCCACTATATATCTTGTCTCATCTGTCACATCTCATGTTTGTAAAGATGGAGTTATGTTGGATTTTAGGGTTGGGCAGTAATTCAATTCACAGTTGACACTGTGTATGTTATATTCATGGGTACGCCTAAATAAGGGGTTCTGGATCTCACATCGTTTCAGCCTGACCCAAAAGTAAAACGAGTGTTAAATGATTGCCTTTAATTTTCTTCAGTTCTGATACTGATTACTTGTGATTTTAAGACTTCATCTTTCATACACTTTTTTATTTGTAGAGGTGAATTAAGGAAGACTTTTAGTATTTCCTGGAACTAAAGCGGTTCAGAACATGTGAGTGATCCAACTGATAATTATATTTGCTCCAATGATCACAAAACATGTAATTCAGCCACTAGACACTGGTTACCTGTTTAGTTAGTTGATCCATCTGTTGTTGCCTAACTCAGTGACTCACGACACACCTTGTTTATCCAGGAGTTCTCAGGCTCAGCATCACCTCTCATACCGGCGGCACCTGTCCTGCCACAGTGAAAAGTCACAGTAGAATGACCGGACCGCCCAACGCTGCAGTGTGATCTCACATATCTGTCAGTGTGTTTGTGGTTGTGGCTTTGTTTTGTACTGAAAAGACACTTGTTCTGTTGACATTACTGTTTTCCCTCCCAACAAAATGCCGCTGACCTTGACGAGGCGGGCGGTTTGTGTTGCTAAATGCGGCGCTTTCACTGTAGTCATTGTAATTGTTCACCGACATTGTTCGTCATCACTGTCATTATAACCCGACCACAGGGGAAGACTTTGATTTGTGTTGTGTGCGTGGGTGTGGGTGTCAGAGAGTCAGAGCCAATCGTCAAATCACTGTTTTTATTGTTCAGCTACAGAATTCACAGTGAAATTTCCCAGATAGCAACGGGGCCCGAGGATGACGATGTCTGTCTGTGCAACACTTTGGTCCAGATTAAGATTTCCCTGAGGACTATTTATTTGTAGACATTTTAGTGACCCGTAGCGCCACTTACTGGTCAAAGTTTCCCCTTGAGTAACGCACTTTAATCCATGACAGGATATCTTGAATACAAACAACCAGACTTGGCCAGGACCCCGTGTTGGTTCTGGGCCACTCCCAAACCATGTTGATGACATTTTAAAAATTGTAGATAGTTTTTAGTTTCAGTAAAGAAATGCTGCCAAGACTAACAACTCATACAACTATGCAAACTTGCAGGAAGTGAAACACCTTTCCTCAGCTGATCAAGGTTTCTTCCTTTTTTTACCCATTAAAGGTTGTTTTGAGGATCAAAAGTGAGGGTCAGTGGACAGATGTCATATGCTGTACAGAAGGGATGCACCGATCTGACTGTTTCAGTCCTGATACAGATATTGATACCTGGGCGCTGGGTATTGTCCGATACCGAGTACCGATCCGATACCAGTGTTTAATTAATAAGCTGTATGTGTCACAGTGCGGAAGTGACTGGGATCATTCTTTTATGTGTAAGGCAACATCAGGCTTGACTTAAACATTACTTTCTTAACAAGATATACATTTACTGAATTGTTATTTATTATTAAAATAATAAATTATGCACCAGAAACTTGGTAAAAATTCTTCAAAATTAACAGAAATTTCAAGTTTTCAAATGTAAACCTTTTTAATGCAGCAACAAATTGGTCAAAACTTAAAACATGAATTAAAATTCCAGTATATACTGTATATAGTTTATACATATAGAATAAAATAGATCTGCCCCATTGTCACTGATACCCGATCCAGCCATTTGAGTCAGTATCGGCCCGATATCCAATATCTGTATTGGTGTATCCCTACTGTACAGATTGTAAAGCCCCTTGAGGGACATTTGTGATATTGGGCTGTATAAATAAACTTTATTTGACTGGGCCAGTGAGGGATAGTGTGTTGCTGACTTTCCTCACATGACCTGTTGCCTTACCCACTACAGTGTATCCCATGACTGTTTGTCACATTAGAGAGGACATCCTGTGACCTCATATGAGACACACATGCACAAACAAGATGCTTCTCCAGCTGAGCCATAACGGATTGACTGATGGTCTTTCTCTCACATCAGTGTATCCCATGACCCAAACTAACTGACCGAAGACATGACTTGTTTTGGACTGCTCTCTACTTGAAGAGCTCTTTCACTATTACGCTACTATTATAAACATGGCAGTTTAGTCGGTAACAAGCCGGAGACGCTCTGGCTCTTCTTGCTGCTACACTACGAGTGTGCTCTGAGTGTGAATGAAGCTTGTAAATGTGGTGGTGGGAGAGTGGGCGCCGGCTCCTGTGGAGAGTTGGCCGAGCAGCCTGTTTTGGTATAAACACAATTCTGTCATCCAAATTTTCCACCTGCAAACACAGCTGCTGCGTGAGCGTGTGAGACGGCAGCTTTCACTTCCTTCACAACATATCAGATCCCGTCTGTAATCCTTTCCCCCGACTCTTCAGAGTAATTAATGTCAGCGGACAGGATTTGTTGAGTTGCCTGTGTTTCAGATTGGTTTTGAGGGATGTTGCTGCCATCTTGTGGAGTTTTTTTGTAGTTGCTTAGTTACCACACAAACTTTCATAAGCACTGCTCAGCAGATATGAGTCACGGTGTCCTTCCACATGGTCGTTGAGTAAGATACTGTCAAACGTGAAAGAAAGCATTCCAACACCAGCACGGAAAGGGAGCCGAAATATGGAAATCTTAATAATAATTTCCTTTTAAAGGGCCAGTGTGTAACATTTAAGGGCATCCATTGACAGAAATTGAATATAATATTAATAGTTATGTTTTCTTTAGTGTATAATCACCTGAAAATGTGAATCATTGTGTTTTCATTATCTTGGAATGAGAGGTTTCTATTTACATACGGAGCAGGTCCTCTTCACTGAGCCGGCCGCCATGTTTCTACAGTAGCCCAGAGGGGACAAACCAAACACTAACCAAACAAGCCACCGTTCTCCTATACGCTTGGCACACGGGACAGGTTTCAGTTGGTTGCAATATGCAACCTCACCACTAGATGCCGCCAGATCTTACACACTGCACCTTTAAGATTTCGCTTGACCTCTTCTTTAACTAAATTAAACCAATGCCTTTAACTTAGAGATATTAGATTATTAGAGATGCATATGTTTAAAGCTGTAACTAACGATTATTTTCATTGTAGATTAATCTGTTGATTATTTTCTGGATTAATTGATTCGTTGTTTGGTCTATAAAATATCAGATAATTGTGAAAAATGACAATCAGTGTTTCCCAAAGCCCAAGATGTCATCAAATATCTTGTTTTGTCCAAAACTCAAAGGTACTCAGTAAATAAACCAGAAAATATTCACATTTTTAAGAAGCTTGAATTAGAGATTTTTTACTTTTTTTCTTAAAAAATTACTCAAACCAAAATTTGCAGATTCATTTAATAGTTGACAGCTAATCAATGAATCGTTGCAGCTCATCATATGTTGGCATACCATTGTGTCAGTTACTATATTTATCACTTTATTGACTTTACAGTGGTCTTTAAAAAAACTACCTGAAGACATGTCTTAAAGCTTTAACACTTTTTCTAGACTGTTAACAAAAATGCATATTGGCATTGGAATCGGGTGGGAAAATATTAGTTCATATTTGTCAGGCGGTCGCTGCATCCATGCATTTTATTGTGGTATAGGTGATATCTTAACCACTCCAGTATCATTACCGTATTTAAAATATTGTATTTATGCTCTGCCACACCCGTTGTAACCTTCCTCTTCCTTGTCTTCTTTCTCACCGCCTCCCTCTGTAGGTGATCACCTGCTTCGGCCTCTCTGTGCTGTCTTGCCGCTACGTGGGCTTCGCCGTGGTGGCCCTGCTGGTGGAGGTAAACTCGGTGTTCCTCCACTTCAGGCAAATGCTGCGTTTGGCCGGCTGTGCCACGGGCACGCTGTACCGGGTCAACAGCATCATCAACCTGGGCACATACGTGGTGTTCCGCATCAACACGCTGGCCTGGATGACCCGCTGGCTGGTGCTCAACAGAGACAACGTGCCCCTCGTTGCCTACACACTGGGCAGTGTGGGCATGGCCATCATGACCGTCATGAACATTATTCTGTTCTGTCGGCTACTCAGGAGTGACTTTTTGAAGAGCAGCACCCGGGAGACCAAGAAAGAGAAGGAGATGTAGAGAGGAGAGGAGGAAGGGACACAAGAAGGATTATAATTCTCACACACACACACACACACACACACACACTCCTTACTGTATGTTGACACCATGTGGCTGAGATGTGGTACTGTTTTTCTTGTGTGTAAAATACTCAGAGCTGCAGGGATCTTTTTTATCTCATACTGCACAGGTACATGTGTACAAGTTGTAATCGACACAGATCACACACAGCCATTATGTTAAGAGCTACATTTAGTTGTAGTTTTAACTTAAGGCTTGTATACATGTGTGTGGTCCAATCATCCGTACGTGCCATTAGTGGCTCACTAATGGTAGATGGAGGATTATTCATAAGAACAATGTAACGCCTTGTAATATAACACCAAACGCCTTATTTCCCACCGGGTGTTTCAGCTAAATCTGTTCTAAAATGTAGCTTACGGTATACACACTGTTCAGGAAACGAATCCACCGGTATTCGTATATATATTTCCATGGGAAACAAGTACAAATATCTTAAGAATAACCTTTTATTCATATATATTATATTATACTGTTGTGGGTTATTTAAATCTCTCATAACGTTCATCTACCACTGAGTCAAAAACCTTCTTGTTGTTTAACGCTAGCACTGCAGAGGTGAATATATCGTTTTTATAAATAAATCTCCTCAACTAAAAAAAACGCCTGCTACCTCAGAGAGCTTGTAACAGTTCTTCGCCTCACTCTTACACAAGCTTTACTGTCATTGTAATTGTCTATAAGGTCGTCCGGCAAATACCAATCCTTCCTTAAGGAGAGAATAGAGTGATGGTGAATATACTTTGAAGTGGCATGTAAATAAAACAGATCAGATTTGATGACACAACGCAGAACAGCTCGATATTTTCTAGCAAACAATTGTGGCCATTTCATGCTTTGCTAAATTGTATTAAAATATCTGGGATAAAGGATTTATAAATCATGAACAAAGCAGGGATAAATCAGTAGCATAGCAGGTAGGGCTGCACCATTATGGACAAAATGATAATCACGATTATTTTTTTAATCAATATTGATATCACGATTATTTATCACGGTTATTCATTGATTTTAGCGACAACATATGTTATTGCACTTTCACATTAAAATAAACAGAGCACTGTTTTCACTTCCATGAGGTGCTACATCACTGTTAATGTATTGTACGATGTTGGAAAAAACTGATACAGCTATATATATTGCAATATGAAAAAAATACAGGAATAATCACCCTACCCTTTTGTTAACTACATTTTAAAGTTAAATGCTTCAATCTGGTGCACTTTGAGAGCAAAATTACCAACATTAAGAGCTAGATAAGCAGATCTAAAAATATCTATACCCAAAAGTGAAGCCAAAACATCTCGACCGGCTAGTGGTTGTTAGTGTAGGAAGTGCTGCATTTGATATGCTGCAGAGTTTTCTATGAGAAGAACACACATTTTAAAACGTCAATATCACTGGCGATCATGTTCTTTTAATTGTGGGAAGCCAAAATTGTGATCGCGGTTAATATTCGATTAATTGTGCAGCCCTAATAGCAGACTTCACATTCATTATAAATATATACAGAAGATCAATAATCCTTAAAACAGCTTGAACAGATTCTGACTTGATTGGCTTACGGATCCATTACAAGCCGTCACCAATGACATCAGAGTCCAGCAGCAGTCAGTGACGGAGGTTGTCAGACAGCTCAGCTGGCTGCTGTATTTGCTGTAATGCTGTAAAATGACAGGAAAACAAAACAAGCTAAATGGCGATGGATGGTGCTGCAGAACAAACTGTTTTCATGGTTCGTATGTTATCCTTTTGTGGTGCTTGATGGTTTATAGTCTGCAGTAGGAGCTTTCAGACAGGCAGAAGTTGTTATTCCTCATTTGGCCTTTGGAGGACAGCACACTCCTCAACATCACCTCAGTGATCTCAACACAGACACCAGAGATGTCTTTATTTTGTAACATCTTGATGTTAGATCTGTGCCTTTAATTTGCACAGAGAGAAATCCCTAAGGTCGGTGTCGGAACAAACAGGTCTGAGATCTGTGAATACAGCGGACTGTTATACACACTGCTGCTACAAGGCTGCCTACTCGTACCACTCACATCACAGCATTACAACCCTTACATGGCATGGAAGTATCTGATGCCATTTAAGTTTTGCTTTTTAGTGTAGAATCATCGTTTGAGGGGTTAAATTGTGTATATTTGTAATTTATTTGTGCTAAAAAGAAGTTGTGGATATGAAGTGTAAGTCGTATCGTGGGGCATTGTGCCACTTTGGGTCTTATATTTACATTAATGTCTACAGGGGGAAGCTCATAGTCGTCTCGGCTTGAAATGTTCAAGCCCTAAAACCAGGATGTCCAACCACATTACAAACACACTGAACAGACACGAACAGGAGGAAAACTTTCAAACACAAATTGTACTTTTAAATGCAGCTGATTAAATGACACAAACACAGCCCATAAATTGAACTCTTTGTCCACGTTCAAATCAAGACATCACTGCACTAAAGAAACGGCACTGTTTGGGAGGTTAAGTTTGGATTATCATTGTTGTCGTGGCTAATTCACAGATTTAAACATCAAGAGTAAACTCCCTTTTTCAATTTTTATTGTGAATGTATTTTTTATTTTCAATTCTTCTAATGTTTAGGGCAGCTTAACTTTGTGGTTGTAGTGAAGACAACTGGTGATGATTGAAATTCTTTCTAACAAACAAGCTTGTATTTGTGAATGTGTTGTATCAGGCTGTAACTTTATTGGAATTATATATTATGTTGCTGTGTGCTTTTATGAATTGTGATAAAATATAGCAGCCAAGTCGAGATGCCTCCTCGTATCAATGTCGTTACGACACTGAGAGACCTTTGGCCAAAAACAAGCTACTGTTCTGCTCTTTTTGCTATTTATACGGCTTTGATTTCAAACTATGATTGTCCCGAAGGCCAAAGGATGATTCTAGTTTTATATGTGTGGGTAGTGGACACAAGGAAAACTGTCAGGAGAAAGTGGCAGCAGTTATGGAGTCATGTTGCCACACTGCCTCATATTTCTCAGTTAATGTGGTGGTTGACTGCATTGATCTCACAGAATAAGAAAATACTAGTTTCTTTATCACAACCAACAGATAATACCAGTTTGATATCCTTGCTTGTTCATTTATTGTTTTTCTCTGGTGATTGGTGAAATATTGTCTATTGTTAACTATGATAAAATGAAATTCATAACAACAGTGAAGACTATTGACACTTCGCAGCATGTCAAAGACTTAAAAAAAAAAACCTTCATCCTTCTTTAAATGGAAAAATCATGGAACACTGAAGCAACCGAGACCAACTGAGGTCGTGAAAGCAAAATCATCGGCTTTGTCGGAGCATCAAACTGTCACGTTTCACAGAATTATGCCTTTAAGTGTAAATATAACGGTTTTATTTTTTCAAGTTTTGGCTGATTTTTTTGTAATTAAAACTCTGATTTTTATGTTTATATATTAACATTATTTGTGTAACGTGAAAATAAAGATCAAAGTAACAAATGTGTTTTTCTTATACTGACTCATAGATGGTTTTTACTAATGGCAGATTCTGGGATTAGTATGTTAATAATAATATAATAACTCAGAAACATCTTGTAGTGTACTGTTTAGCTTTGAAATGAGTGCAGAAGTCTAGTTTTCTCTCAGAACACTTGAATTACAATATGCTGAAAGGTTATCATGACATTTTTGCCCAGTGATGCCAAAAATATTCTGCTTACTGCAGGTTTAAGTGGTTGTTTAATCCCATTTTAAAAGTTTTTATTGAATAAATTGAACCTTGAACCTACCACTACTTTTGATACCTCTTACTCAGGTAGCCTGCAAGTTTGACCTCAAATTTAATCCTTCAAAGTGATATCCTTAGCCTACACGCTCTTCACCAAAGGACTTTTCTACGACGGAGTATTAGGGGCACATTGAAGCAAAAAAAATCAGAGATTTCATGAATAAAGTCATAATATTACGAGAATAAAGTTGGTTTACGAGAAAAAAAGTCGTAATATTATGAGAATAAAGTCAAAATATTATAAAGTAGTAATTTTACGTGTAAGAAATTATTTATTTTTCTCGTAAAGTTATGACTTTATTCTGATAATATAACTTTATTCTCATAATATGACTTTTCTTGTAAAGTTATGACTTTATTCTCATAATATTACGACTTTTTTTCTCATAAAGTTATGACTTTATTCTCATATTACAACTTTTTTCTTGAAATAGTATGACTATATTTTCATTAAATTACGACTTTTGTCTCGTAATATTACAATTTTTTTTCTTGAAATAGTATGACTTAATTTTCATTAAATTACGACTTTTTTCTCGTAATATTATGACTTTATCCTCTAAATCTCCGATTTTTTCCCCCCCTCAACGTGGCATTGATACTCCGTCGTTTACCTACTTTTCCCCACTAACACCTCCTGTGTAACAGTAGAACTCCTGAGACATCCCCAGGAGGTCCGCGGCCCGCAGGTTGAGCACCACTGCAGCAGGCTGGGTTGTCTCTGTTCATGAAGCAGAAATCACAACTCAATTTGTATAGAGCCCCAAAATAAACAATTGACTAAAACATCTGCTTTCCAGTCACATTTTTTTATTATTATTATCATTATGTATTTATTCCAGTGAGTCATTATACAGTATCTCGTGTTTTCCTTTGTACTCCCTCTCTCTCTGTCTTTGTATGGGTCCTCCTCAGAGAGACGTACAGCTGATCCGTCCTGCTCCTCCAATCAGCTTCTCCGTACGATGATCTCGCGTGTTTCTGCTCTCGGCGGCTTGTTTTCATCCTCTCAGCCTCTCAGTCTTCACTCACAGCAGCTTGATGTGTCAGCAGCCTGGTGGGCGACGAGGAGGAGGAGGAAGAAGAAGAAGAAGAAGACTGGTGCGCATGTTGTTGAAAAATGGACTGCGCACTTTTCACATATCGACGCATTTAACAGCATCCTTCTCTTCCTCCTCCTGATAAAGATGCTCCATGTTGTTGCTGCAGCGACCAGCAGGACCTTGGTGCCATGCATCGTGGTGCTTTTGCATTTTTACCCAGCTGTCCAGCCTCTTCGTCCTCTAAAGGATTTGGACCAGCAGCAGCATCGCAGGCCAGCATGCAAACATCCCAGGACGTTTTTATAACGAATCATATTTACTAGATTTTTTGGCACTTAAAAACACACATTAAAAGGTAAGCAGATTTGCATTTGCACTTAAGATCTAATGGAAATGCTTTATTATTATTAATTAAAATTGACTGTAAATGCATGTTTTTTCCCCATTTCTGCTGATCTCTCTGGTCATCAATACCTTATTTATAGCTCCCACATGACCTCAATAGAGAACTTGCACTCCTCTCTCTCTGTGTGGCTGACATAAGCAATGTTCCCAGTACATCAACTGAGTATATATATATATACAGTATATACTGTATATATAAGAATGATAAGAATGAAAGAGAAAGGACTCAGTTTTAAAACATATGCAATATATAAAGTAATTGTATAGCCTAAAGTATACATTAAAACAAAAATAATCAGTTTAACAGTAAAAGTAAAGGTTAATATATATTAATAATGCTGTTCATAGATCATCAGCATGTGGTCTCTCCATCACATTAACACAACATCTTAACTCACTCATCCATCTCTCTTTTTTCTGCACTATTGTATAGTTTTGAAAGGTGCACTGTTAAGCATTCCCCAGTAAAATAACAATAAAGAACTGATGGCAGCAGGGTTGCCTTTATGTTACTGTAAAATTAACATTATTGTACTGTCGCTGAAATTTACAGCTTTATGTTAATGAAAAATACAGGTTGAACTGTATTAATTTCACAGTATTTTACAGTTAATTTACTGTTTAAAGATACATTATATAGCTGTTTTTCACCTTTCTTTTACATTATCTTACGGATAATGCTCTATTTAGGTTGTATTTTTTACATACATTTTGATAAACATTATTTTTTGCCTATAGATGAATAGACTTAGCAGGTTACAGACATAGGGATAGTCACACTAAATACAATTAAAGGCACTTGTTAGGAAAAAGGCAATATTAGACTTGTTGACACTTTTCCCAACATGTCTGTCTATAGCTGGCTACAAGCACAGAATGCAAACCATAACAACATGTGAGTGAAGAACATCACAGAGCTAATTCACTGATTTTACAATCATGTACAATGTACAAGCCTCACATGTGCAGATCAGGTCCCAGAATTAAAACAATACTGCATGAAACTGTTGCTGATGATACTTTAGACAGTTGATCAGCAGTAAAGTGCTGTTTTTAAAGAATGCATTATAGTTCAGTTAAAGTAATTTAACAGGTTTTCTTTTGTATTAACAGTAAAGCACTGTTTTTAGCAATAACAGGTTAATACTGTTGAAATCCTGTTGTAAATTACCTTTTATCACAAGATTAAATCATAGAAAACATATTTTTCAGGATTTATTGCACTGAAAATCACTTCAAACAGCATATTATTAATTATTAATTATTAATTATTATTTTATGCAGCAGTATTTGAACTGTACAGGACTGACTGTTTTGGGGTAGTAATGTTTCCATTTACAAAACTTAACATTTAACTTAACATTAACACTTAAATTTCCTTCTTTCATTGCATGCAGCTTTGTAAAAAAGTCCTTGCTGCTTTTGTAGCTTAACTAGCAATCCCTCGGCTGTCCTCACCTAAAATTGTGTGGTTTGTCTGAGACCTCCCGGGGCCAGGCAGAACCATCACGAGGGCCCCTGAGCCGTTTAACGCCCAGGTCTGCTCTGGATGCTGGTGATCCTCCTGATGTCCTCCTCCTTCTCCTTCTGTCCCTCCAGACTCGGCCATGGGTGATGAGAGCAGCCTGTCTCGGCAGTTAGGGAGTGTGGAGAGGAGCGTGGTGTTCCTCAGGCAGGAGCACCTCACTTTACTCCACGGCCTCCACCTGGAGATCCTCTCCCTGCAGAAACGATGCTCAGGTGAGGGACACACCGCTGCTGCTGCTGATGATGATGATGTTACTGTGTGTGTGTGTGTGTTTGCATGAGGGAACTATTATGTGACCCCAAATATTAATTGACACTCCAATACCCTTGAGTTAGAGGAAGGTACTTAAATATGACTTATTTACTATATTGCTCTGTACAATAAGGGTTTATGCTGCAGCCTATTTCTGCCACTAAAGAGTTTTAAAGTCGTTTATTAATGCTTTATAGATAGATAAGCTGTAAGGATACTGATTTATCACCTACAGGGCTGCAACTAACCGTTGTCTTCTAATTCTAATTTTCATTTTGTCTATGAATTGGCAAAAAAATAATGAAAAAAGCCACACAATGGATGTTGAAGCTGCTTGTATTGACCAAGCAACAGTCCAAGACCCAATATATATTCTATTTACTATCATATATCATATATATATCATATCATATTGAGAACCAGACAGAACCAGATCTCGTTTGGCACCTTTGTTTGAAATTCTGTGCTGATAATTGATTAATAATTTCAGTACTAATGAGCTGCACATTTAAGTGAAGGATCCTTTGGTGTCTTTGTTGTGCTGCTATAATCTCTTTGAGCCTCAGAGAGAAGATTTAAAGGGATTTTTAATTAGAGGCTTGATGTAATATTGGGAAGAAGACAGCTACTTGGACTTTTAAATGAGGTTTTTTACACTTTATGATAATCCATCGAGCCGCAGCACCAGGTGTGACTCTATCCAGGTAGAGCCTTCATTTAATGGACCACATGATCAATATTTAACTTTGGAAGGAACATAAGATATTGTTGTGACTCTGTGTTTAGTTACAATCAGCAGTGCAGTTATTATATAGAGAAACTAAATCTCTGCATACAGACCTCATTGTTCATGTGTTGTGTGTCTGTGTGTGTCTGCACCATCAATCAATGCCACACAATGACTACACGGTGATGTCATGCTACAATTCCTGTAGATTGCATCATTTCCTGCTTCGAGCTTAATGGATGCTGTCATTTAATCAAGCAAGCAACACACACACACACACACACACACACATTTATACTTCTATAATTGTGAGGGTTTTCTATTTAATTTCATTAATTCCCTGGAGGCTTCCCTTATCCTTTCACTATAGTGAATATGAATATATTTAACCTTGTAGGGGGGCAGCTCTATGTCCTCAGAGTCGAGGAGAATCCCCTTATGTGATTGAATACACGCACACACACACACACACACACACACACACACACACACACACACACATTTAATTGTCACACACACACATTTAATTGTCACACACACAATACATCCTCAGAGAGATACATTCAAACATATCCATCGTGGTTAATCCATAGATCCCATATCTTTAGTAATCCATACGAATGGGATTGTGGTGTGTGTGTGTGTGTGTGTATGTGTGTGTGTGTGTGAGAAAGAAAGAGATGTATGGTGTGAGCTGGCTCGGAGCCAATGTGACCAGTTGTGTAGAGAAAACGACCCCCTCCATCACTTTGTACTGTAGCTCTGCTGCACGATCACATCTGGTCAATAAAGCTGTGCTTGGTGGTTAGAGTGTGTGTGTGTGTGTGTGTGTGTGTGTGTGTGTGTGTGTGTGTGTGTGTGTGTGTGTGAGTGAGACTGAAACCAACAACACTGTGAACACAAAGGGCGGTCCAACTGGTGCTGTTACAGATTGTTTATCATTTTTAGTCCATGTGGAGTTAAAGTTTAATGTTTATGTGACAATTTGTGGCCAAACCTTCAGAAACACAATAGTTTTCATTATAAAACAATAATTGAATCAATAAAGAAGTCTCTCCAGAGAGTTTAATTGCATTTTTCTTTCAGTAGCAACAAACAAACAAAATATAAATCTTTGTCCTGCAGCCGCTGGAGTCATCAGTCCAGTTTGTATCTATACAAGCTATAATATAGCCTTTCATGTAAACATTCCTCAAAGGGTTTCGTGGGGTTGCATATGCACACTCACTAAAAACACACATCTCTTTCTGCCGAGCATCTTTAAAGCTTCTTATGATGCTCTCATGCCAGAGGGAAAATCTGTTAAAAGGTTATGCAGGCAAGTGTCTGTTTTTTTAAGGCAAAGTAAGATCAAATGGCCACCATGCACCCTTTCTTGTAGGCAAGGCAAGTTGATTTGTATAGCACCTTTCAACAGCAATGCAATTCAAAGTGCTGAAAGGTGTTAAAGCTAAAGGTTCTGTAATGTGCACTCTTGTTGTCCACTGCAATTTGAAATTTGTCCATGGAGGACGAGGGCATCTTGCTGCTAACTGGCTTCAGCCTGGTCCAGGTTTGTCACTGAGCTTCAGGCAAAAGGCTTGTGCTGCTGGTAGGCCGCATTGATTTATAAGTATCCAGGAATCCATAATCTCTAGCAGAAAAAAACAAGGAAATTGTCTGCACTGTAGGAAAGCAGGCTCCTTTTCACGCCATGTTTCCGCTAACATTTTGACAGAATGTATAACTTGCAGTCATTCTCTCAGTTTTTTCTCTCAAAGAGTTCCACAGATATAAAACGAGGTGATGGTGAAGAGTCTGGAGGACGGCTGTGTCAGGCTAGGTGCTGATAGGCTAATGCAGTTTGCAGGTGTGATGGGTTGTTTGCTGCCAGCTCACTAATGTGCAGCCTGGAAGGATACTGCAAGGTTGAGCTGACGATGTTGCCGTGCATACATCAGCTCTGCCTTTGTACTGCTGACCTCTTTGTATATTGTTCTAAACTCTCATTCCCATCACCATAAAGGCTCTTCTGTCTCCCCGAACAACGAGCTAAATCAATTTTTGTCTTCTGTTTTTTGAAATTGGGGCTTATTCTCTGATATAACGTGTCTTTCAAGATATGTTTGCAACATTCAAGGTCGAGCCATGAAACAAAAACCTGTAGCGGTTGTATTTAGGAGATAAGCCAGACCTACATCACACACACTGGATGTTGCTGCAATGTGCTGAGCTCCTCGTTTTCATTGTTTCATGGAATAGTTCCCAGAGACGATTTCCTGCCGTTAAATTAACTTCGTGAGTGATTCTGGCAGTCGTGAATGAGGACAATGACTAGAAAACATGACCTCTCAAAGTCATGTTTGGAAGTCAGTTCAGTACTTAAACAGCAGTCAGCGAGTCTGTCTGTCTGGGACTGCCTATCTGTTGTTTCTCTATCCTCCCTTCCTCCCCTATTATCTGTCTTCCCACCCTCTTCTTCTCTGTTTTCCTCGCTTCATGCCAGCTGCATGGGTGGGCGTGTTGTGCTGACTGCAGAGGGAAGCAGAAAGGGTGTGACAGGGAGAGCAAGAGGAGAAGAAAGGCAACGAATAATAATAATAACATCTGCTGCTCTAGATTCTGCTTCATATTTTTAGTAAACATCTAAGTGAGTGATAGTAGAGAGTTACAGATTTAAAGTGATGGCTTTCTCCTTTCTTCAAAATTCAACTAGTTTACGATCATGTCACCTATTTCTGGCTATGGTAAATTAAAATAGGACACATCTATGCCACATTAATTTAAAAATGACACACACAGAGAGACATTAATGTGTTTGAGTGTGTACTGAAAGCTGAATGTAGAGATTTCCCTGCAGTGACAATCGACATGACTGACGGGACAGACACGACCAGCAGTCCGACCCCCACATCCCCGTCAGAGACTCTAAGCTGACATAGTTTTTTACCAGTGACAATCCAACCCTGCTAATAACCGAGCACTGTACCACACACCAGTCTGTTACATTATCTTCTCAAAAACATAAATGTAATGCACTGACATGAGATATAATCCATCCTGTATCTAAAAATGCCGGCGTGCCAGATATCATATCATGTAATGTTTGGATAATCCTATAATCATGTCGGTGGAGTATCATCGTTCAGCTCTATTACTACTTCCTGCACTACTAAAGCAATGTCCTACAATCATGGTTTTTATTGTGCAATCGAACATTGAGAGAAGAGAGCTGCTGACTGTCTGTTGTCTGTTTTTTTATGGCACAAGACAAATGGATGCATCCACTAATGTAAGACATAAAGGTTGTGTACAGCAGGACACAGAGTATAACAGTATTCAGGAGAAACACAAACTGCACAATACAGAAAGTCGGCCGCTTTACACAAATACGAAATAATAATAATAACTTTATTTATAGAGCACTTTTCATACAAGAGATGGAGCTCAAAGTGCTTTACAAAAGAAAAGAAAAATGCAACACATTCAGACAGATAGGCAATAAAATTAGACAATAAGAGGACAGTAGATGATAAAATACATTAGTGAAATTAAAAACAGACCACTGACAATAATAAAAATGAGAGAATTAATAAAAAAATAAGTTAAAATACATAATAATTAGGGCTGTCAAAGTTAATACGATAATAAAGCGTTAACACAAATTTGTTTTAACGCCACTAATTTCTTTAATGCACTGGTGATTTTTATGTTGTAGCGGGCTCAGTTTTAAAGCTAGATGATGCTGATATCATATGACACATTGGTACCAACCTTGTCACACTAGCTTGTCGGGAAAGAAGTTAGACAATGCTCCAAACTTATGTTACATTTTGGTGAGGAAAAACTGTCATGGCCATTTTCAAAGGGGTCCCTTGACCTCTGACCTCAAGATATGTGAATGAAAATGGGTTCTATGGGTACCAACCAGTCTCCCCTTTACAGTACTGACATGCCCACTTTATGATAATCACATGCAGTTTGGGGCAAGTTATAGTCAAGTCAGCACACTGACACACTGACAGCTGTTGTTGCCTGTTGGGCTGTAGTTTGCCATGTTGTGATTTGAGCATATTTTTTATGCTAAATGCAGTCATTGTGAGGGTTTCTGGACAATATTTGTCATTGGTTTGTGTTGTTAATTAATTTCCAATAATAAATATATACATACATTTGCATAAAACAAGTATATTTTAATTGATTGACAGCCCCATATAATAATAAATAGAATGATATTAATTATAAGCGTAATTAAATAGGGTTTCAGCTGTCATTTAAAAATGTCCACAGAGCATCTCTTACACCGTTTGGTAGGGTATTCAATAATTTTGGAGCATTGTTGAAAATCTACGCTGCCTATTTTCTTGAGCGTATAATGGTGTGTATTTAAAAACCCAGTACTGGAAGATCTTAGATCCCGTGAAGGCTTATAAAACGACAGAGAGTCTGCACAGTATCACTTGAGAACATCTATATTGATCGGTTCTCTATGCAAAATCCTGTATCACCTTTATGATCCATCAGTCTGCAGACTGTTCCTGTGTGAAACTGTAGCTTTGGGTTAAAATGTTGAAATCTGCCACAAAGCCTTGTAAAGAGTTATTCAGCTACATCAGGCGTTGGGATAAATGTGGCTCTGCTTAGATTGCATCTTTACATTTGTAACATTTAACTCAACTTTTTAAGCGTTCCTATTGGTTTGGTTTGCATTACCTCTTGAAACAGACTGCACAGCCAGTAGTTTTTATTTAAGTGGATATTGATTTCAGTGAGGAATGCTAATAATGCTAATATGTCTTATTGAGGTTGCAGCAGTGGAGTTTTTCCTCCGTTCTGAGACAAGTAATGTAGCAGGACATCAGTCTTTGATGTTAAGTTTCAGATTTAGCTTCATGAATTATGCATAGAGCTCACTGGAAGTGTGCTGGAAACTGCATCAAGCATCTGTTATGTTAAGCAGCAGCAGCAGCAGCAGCAAACAGAAAATGTCAGCTTTAATAAGACATTTCAGCGCCATTGAGCATCTGTATTTAAGCTCAACAATTAGGATTTCATGTGTGCTTTTTCATATGTCTCTTTAACGCTATGGCTTTATCTTTCTCTTGTGTTTCTCAGAGCTGACAAGTGATTTAAAGGTGAAGCCTCCAGGCAGAAGCCAAATAGGTATGTTTAAAAACACATTTCCACACACTTCCTCACCCACCTCCATCCTGGATCAGCTCTCCGGCTGCCCTTGAAATAGAAAGACAGACACATGTTTACACCTCCTTGAGCTTGTTTGTCTTCGCCGCACTCAACCTCAACCCCCAATCCACCACAACTCGACGCCAGCTCCCTCTGTCCTTCCTGCCCTCCCATCCCCCAGGGGATGGATCCCTGTCAGCCGCCCTCCTCCCTCTTATCACACTTTCCTCCTTATCTCTCTCTCCTCATTTACTCACCCCCAAGGTGGGGGACGTCTCTGACAAACCATGACAGATCATGGGTGCAAAGTGCATCTGTGTTTCCTTGTTTTTCTGTGTAAAAAAGAGTTGGTCACAGCTGTATGGAGGTCGGACACAGCTGCAAAGACAGCATGCCTCAACATATTTGGCTCATAGCTGACATTTGCAGGACCGTCTGTGGTGTCTGGATGCAGGGATGCAGAGCTAGGCACCATTTTGTCACAGCGAATTAGAGACAGAGCAGGAGAAGACAAGTCAAAAGGCTGTGTGAATATAATGAGGGGGGGGGGGGGTCGTGCTTGGCTGCATTACACAGCCATTAGATCCCATCTCCTTTTCCAGGACAGGTTATCCCCCGATCCATCAATACGGCACGGCCCTCTGTTTCTCCTCCCACCCTGACACATTGATCCATCCTCTTTCTCTTCTCCCTGCTCTCGGTTTTTCCTCGTCGTCCCAGAGGGGGTGTCCACTTACAAGACTTTGCTGAGAACAAGAGAGATGTAGAGGCAGGAAAAGGAGGGAGGAAGAGGTCGAAGGAGAGAGGTAATGAGAGGTAGCAAGGAGGGAGATTAAGGGGTAAAGACGAGGATGCGGTCAGCTGCAGACGTGGAGGAGGAGGAGGAGGAGGAGGAGGAGGAGAGATGGGTATGGAAGATCACATTAGGTACTGTAGTCTATAGTTAGCATATGAGCTCAACCTGGGTGTGGTGTTGGGCGACAGAAAACCTGAGACTGATCGGTCCTCAGAGGATCCATCCTGAAAGAGATACTAGAGAAATAAAATCATAGATGAAAAAGGACTTAGTATGATAAAGGGAGGAGAAAGCTAGAGCAAAAATGTACATCATAAAGCAATAAGAATTAGCAGCTTTAACCTCAAACTCAAAGCTTTTATCCACGTACAGTATTTGAAGCACCCTATTACATTTAAGCCTAATATGGATTCCTGGATTTATAGTTTCACCAAACCTCCCTCCACCCTTTTGGATTCTCCGACCCTGAAACCTGCCCTATTTCTATGGGCAGAGACTCTGTGGATGTAATCTCCTTCTCCTCTGGCGAGCTGCAGCTCAGTCAGCCCCGAGGTTGCTGCTCTGGCTTTTCATCTATACTTCCCTCTCCTCTCCTCTCCTCTCTTCTCCTCTCCTCTCCTCTCCTCTCCTCTCTGGGGAATGTTACTGGAATGAAAGAGCACAAATGTTGTCTACAGAAGCAAAAACGAGAGAGAGAACAATAAGCAAAATACGGCGTTAAACTGGACCTTAGTTGGCAGAGAGGTTGAAGTTCCTCAAATAGTTTTATCTCCTGGGAGCAAATCAGCACTAGTTGATGTTATCGAATTTAGCCAGTGGACTTTCTCTGCTGTGAGAAAATAGGACAAGCTGTATGTACAGTGTGTTCTGTATCTGTGGTGCGGCATGACTGTACCTTGCTCTAAGTAGTAAAGGAGGATTTAACTTAAAACAACATAGTTAAGATTTGATCTGTGCTGGCTAGTTTTCTCTCTTAATTGGTTCATGTTTTCATCTCCACCTTTTGCATTATGGCTGCACGATTATGGACAAAATGAGAATCATTTATCAATTACAACAATTATTTATCACGATTATTCATTGACTTTAGGGACTGCTTTCACTTTCACGTTGTGCTACATTCCTGCTGAGTAACAAGACTTAAAATAAGGTTCTTCTTTACGAAAAAAGCACATTTTAAGGATTTTTGAGCTAGTATTTTAGAAATAATTCTGGAAGAATTAGACAAATTTGTTTATAATGAACAGCTATCTTTAAAACAAATCCCAAAATATTATTAAAATAGATGATGCAGACTCAGTTAGGGGTAGTAGATTTGTGTGCCACTTCTAGCTCCAGCTATAACGCCACATGCTGCACCATTTTCAGATTATCCTCATCAGACTTTGAGAGGAAACTTGTAGTATCCCAAATAATACTCAGACTTGGTCCCATTAACTACTTTCATACATATTTTACTGAGTGGATAAAATATGATCTCTGAGTTGTGTCTCTATGGTGGTATGTGCTGAGGATTAGAGCTTGTGTGGCCTAACACATGCTCAACTTTGCTCTTTGAGGCGAGATAAGTAATCTGCCAAAAGCACAACGTGTATTAAACTATGTTAATATGCTGTGTTACTATGTATGTGCTTATTTTTTTTGTACGCTGTAGTAGGTTGTGGAAAGAGATTATTGTTATGAATTGTTAAACTCCTTATATAGATACACTATGTAGCAGCAGGTCATATATGTCGGCACGTTTTACAGTTCTAGATGGAAACTCCTGCAGGTATTTAACACTTGTATTTGTGGTCCCTCTCTGTGTCAGAGTTACAGGAGGAAGAGGAGCTCCTGGAGAACCGCTGTTGGGACGTGGAGAGCCGTCTGGCCGAGCAGGAGTGCACCTTAGGAGAGCTTCGTATGGAGCTGAGTCACAAAGGCGCTTTGGTGGGAGCCCTCAGAGCCAATCTTAAGGAGAAGGAGCGCCATTTCCTGGAGGAGCTCAAACGCCGCAGCCACTGTTCCACCATCCTTAACACGGAGCTGCAGAAACAAACGGAGGCGGCGGCGTACCTCTCCTTCCAGCTGCACGCCGCCAGGCAGAAACTGCACCACCAGCGGATGCAGCAGCGGCACGGACTCCTCGCCCGAGCCAACAATCAGGGGGCCCAGTATGGTGCCGAGCAGAACTCTGTCTCTCCACAGATGCCGTCAGGAGCCTCCCCTTCCTCTCCTGTGGTTAAACCCAAGCGTAAGAGCGTCAGGGCGTCTTTGAGAGTGGAGCGTGCCCGGGAGTGTGTGCCCATAGAGAAAGTGACGGGCCCCGCGGAGCCCACGGCGATGCCGGACCCCGCGCTCTTCCTCCACCCTCGACGGCACAGGGCTCGCTCCAGGCACGCTGTGGCACAGAGACAGCCTATGCTAGGCCTGGAGAAGGAGGATGAGGAGGAGGGAGGTGGAGAGGGGCCCCAGGGTGAAGCTGCCAGACTGGTGTCTGCAGCTGCAGCGCCTCCTGCTGCTGAGGCAAAGGCAGATTAGCAACTACTGTGACCTGCACTTCATTATCTTCTGTCAGACTGTTAACGCTGTCAACTGTTGTTCTGCACCTTGACTACTGAGACTGGTTTTAGCTATTGAATTATATCACACTTATTGTAGACACTTTTTAATATGGACTTTGATATAACCTTAAATAACTTGCAAAAGTCAGTCTTGAAGTTAGATGAATTATCTGTTTACACTGGTGTCACATGCTCAGTATACTGTGGGGCCTTATTTCAAAGCAACCC
Source organism: Sebastiscus albofasciatus (assembly GCA_916701655.1). Lineage (NCBI taxonomy): Eukaryota > Metazoa > Chordata > Actinopteri > Perciformes > Sebastidae > Sebastiscus > Sebastiscus albofasciatus. Next base: position 55,150 of record CAKAOI010025939.1, on the reverse strand, counting down.
CCTTTTTGATCTATAAAGAGTACGGTCTAGTATGAAAAGTGCCCTAAGATAACTTCTGTTAGGATCTGGCGGCGCTATATAAATAAAATTGGAAATTGAAATATGGGGATGGTGAATGGTAGCAGCCATTTTAGGCAGACTACAAGCCGATGGGTTGTGTAGCCTGACCAACTGTGAGCTTTCAAGGCCAACCATAAATCAACCATGTGACCAAACGTTTGTGTGGCCCCCGACTGAGTAACAGCTGAGAATATCTGAAGTGGTATGCACGTCTGCGTGAGTCCAAATGTTGATTGGAAGGACGTCTGTTATCGTTGCTTTGAAAAAAATATACAAATATGTCTGAATTTTAACCCATGACAGCTGCACATCTGTTTCAGTAGATCCATTTTAGCTGTATTACACCTATTTATACCTTAAACACAGTAAATATTCATATCTGATTTGCCAGAAGGTGTCCATGAAAATAATTAATCAGGACTTGTAATTTCAGTGTTGTGTCGATATCTTCGATCAGTTTGTTTCTTAACCCCGACCTCAACCGGTTATCTCCCATACGTTAACGTAAACCCCAAAAAACTAAGGGCGACGCTTCAGGAAACACTATATTAGGGGGAAACTTTTTGATACAAGACCTGACATCAGTTGAAACTGTTTGAAATCAGAGTGCAATGTGTCAATTAGGGCTGCAACTAACAATTATTGTCATTGTTGATTAATCTCTTGATTATTTTCTCGATTAATCGATTAGTTGTTTGGTCTATAAAATGTCAGAAAATGGTGAAAAAAGTTGATCGTTTTTTCCCAAAGCCCAAGATGACGTCGTCAAATGTCAGATATTCAGTTTACTGTTGTAGAGGAGTAAAGAAACCAGAAAATATTCACATTTAAGAAGCTGGAATCAGAGAATTTTTCTTAAATAATTACTCAAACAGATGAATCGATTATCAAAATAGTTGGCGATTAATTTAATAGTTGACAACTAATCAATTCAACGATTAATCGTTGCAGCTCTAGTATCAACTGCAGATAAATGTAGCAACAATAATTGTGCTTCAGTTAGCTTTACCTGGTGCAAAAACGTTATAAAACAAACTTTTAGAATAAATCACATCACAATTTGAACTGGTGTAATACATGGTGGGATACACACGTCACCCGTCATGGCATCCAGCTCTTCGTTGTGTATTACTGATTAATTAATACATTTTTAAACATCCAAAAAGAGAATGCACATGGACACCAAAAATATAAATACATATCACAATAAAACTTTATTTGAAAAATTAAATCTGATTATCACTTACATAACACACTTGTGTGATTATCTTAACAATTCAATTTGTGGTGAAAAAGCAGATGTTTAATAGAAATAATGTTTTCTTCAAAAACAAAATTTTTCTTTTCTCCAAATTGCGACGTTTCTTTTGTTTATCAGTGTGTGTCTGAGGTGGAGATCAGACCGCAGTAGTTTTTGTCACGTACAAACTTTGCATCTTCTAATGTTTTAGCCTGTATGTTTACTGAAAGATACAGATCAAGGCGAGTGTGTGCTGCAGTTAGTGACTGCTTTGTATAAACAGGTGATAATATGTTCTGACTGGTTGGACCGTCACTCAGGTGTGGTTTGTGTACTAAACACACACACACACACACACACAAGACAACTGTTTCAACTAGTTTGTGTTTGAGGATGTTGTGTCGGGGTTTGTTATCTCTTCAGGGAAAATGGACAAACAAGAACAGAATCAACTGAAGTCTGATAGAGTCGGTCTGTTTGCATTTTGTCCCAAAGTCCCAAAGTAGCTGTTTAAAAATGCACCAAGACAGTGACTGTGTACTGTAAAGCTGTGTGTGTGTGTGTGTGTGTGTATGTATGTGTGTGTGTCCTCTGTTATCAAAACACATGCAAATGGTGGCCCCTAGCGTAACAAGGAGCAAATAGCAACTTGAAAAAAAAAAGCAGTATGAGAAAGATCAAATTAACACTTTAATTAACTATATTTTAATGTTATTTTTTACGTTATTGCTTCACTGTTGTCCTATCAGTACCCGACTGTAATTACTGCCTTATTATAGAGGAGCTGTGGATAGAAGAAATGCAAGCAAAGTGTGGAAACTTAAGACATTTCTAAAGTATTGTGTCCTTTTGTTTCAGAAACACTTTTAATATTAAAAGTCTCTTTGACATTTGCATATGAAGGTTTACTGTATGTAACGTGGCACCTCGGTTATTTTTGATTCAAAGTTGTGTCACAGTTGATTTATACTTGAGCCATGACTTAACTGAGCATCTTTGAAGCAAGCCTGGATTTAATTGTGATGAGTTGCTGTGAGGCTTCTTTTCTCGCCTTCTGCAGCGTCCGATTACAAGTTTAGCATTACGTTTTAGCAGTATATATCCTCAATAAAGCAATATATCAATATATTTATATATTATTAGAAGGTCACGTCAGCCAGTTTAAGGACACTTGAGATGTTAAAATAGATTTTATGATTGTTTAACTTTGTATTTTGTAATTGTTGAGCTCAGTATGTTTTGCTTAATATTTTTCTGAATTGTATGATGGATTGTTTCTGTTTGTCACATGATTATTATTGTTATGTTATAGTTTATAGGAGGCTTAACCGAGTGAGGAGTCGATGCTGCGTGTGAAGCAGCGTTAAGCAAACAGGCATATTATTATTATTATTATTATGCCACATGAGACTGTCTGGATGAAAACTTCTTTTTAGCAAAAATGCAAATGTGACAAGGGTAAGCCATTAGCATGACTGTGTGCACTATTCTTCCTCAAGTTTTACGAGACAGCCGAGGATAAAACTGTCCCCCCCCCCAACAGGAATCCTGAACTTAGACTGTTAGACTTCATGACGTCATCATGTCATCTAAACGAAGCGGCAGGTAGATTAAACTCTCCATCCACCTCTCCATTAACATCCTGAGTACCACATCTCACATTTCAGATGATCTATACTTACTGGGATTATGTAACAACTTGGATAAATCATCAAAGACTGCTGACTTGTTTGTCTGCTTTGAGGGAAAATGCTAATGAGCCAAAGAGGCCCACCACTAAAATTAACATGAAGACGAATGGTGTGATGCCTTAATGAAGATGTCTTTTCATGAATATTTCAGCTCAAAGAGTAAATCTTCACCGCCTGATTTGCTTTTTTCAGTACATCTCACAGCCACAGAGAATGTCTTCCATCTTTCTAAACGCCTTTATGATAACCCTGATCCTCATAGTAATAACAAATGTCTGTCCAGGTCCTTGTCCTTGTTGATCAATCCTGGTCGAGGTCGAATCTGTTTTATTTTGCATCTTAGAGAAACATGTCAGTGGACTGTGTGTATGTGTGAAGCATCTTGTTCGACATGTTATGTGGTCTCTAGCAATAATGCGGTGTGGTACCCGACATGGAGGAGATGTTGCTCTGCGTTATGGTTCGGTCCTCGGGTGATGCATAAACTGTTGACTGATTACCGCATATACTGTGTTGGCTTCCTATAGTGATCTACTGTACACATAATTGGAATAAAATGAAGGATTGTCTAGCCTGCTCGTCGTTGTTGTTGCTTCAAAGTTGACCAGAGAAAACGTGATTTGAAAGAAGCACTGAATACATTTACAAGTGGGTTAAATTAACGCATTTGTGCACGACGACTATATTCAGTATGATAAAGAACATTTGTTCTGATTGGTTAAAAGTCTTGAAATTTGGTGTGGACATAATTTGGGTGAGTATCTAAAAGGACAACTTTGACATTTTTAGATCACATGAAAATTAACACTTTTATTAACAGTCAAAATCAGGATTTTTGAAAAAAAATTAGGAAAAATGCAAACATTATCTATTTTTTTATATATAATTTTTTTTTTTTACACTGAAACTGTACATATCTTTTGATATTCAACTTGTTACCACATACTTGATTGTGTTCCTTGTAGTTTCTGAGATACAGGCATTTTCTTCTCATACTATATCTAGTATTTGGACACAAGGGAGTGCTGTTTTTCTCTAAAATATAATGGAGTCTACTGCAGAAACGTGTCCAAAGACTAAATATAGTATTACAAGATAAACTCACTTTTCAGCCAAACAGTTTGACTGATTTTGAAAATTTCTTCACATTAAAATTAAAAATTTCAGTTGCGGGCACAAATGGGTTAAATGATTTCCCTTTTCATAGAAATGTGGAGCTGGATCGTTTATGTCATTCTTCTACTATTGATGGATAATGAGCCTAAAGTGGTTGGAGTCTATAATATCACCTGGATCCATCAGGACAGCTTCAACAAAATGTGTATTATATAACAAAAAAAATGTTACATGGGATTAATACAGAGTTAGGGTTGTAAAAATATGGTGCTTTTATTGAGATCTTTCCATACATGATTATCCGTTACATTCATTATCTACAGTAATTCAGTGTGAATAATAAAACATAATTATGGTCATTTAAATATGTACAATTCATCACTCCATTATCATAAAAGGAAAATGCTTTGAATCCTTCTGAGAAAGCACTCAGGACAGACTAATTTTCTCAGTATTTTTTGTAAGAGAAGCAGCTTTTATCTCCCAAAAGACTCATAATACTATTATCTGCACCCTGCAAAATGTCTTCTTTATTATACTAAGAAAAGTACATTTCAAGCCCAAATTGGCTCTTTGTTAGGCAGGGAGGAATGGATCTCTCTCTACTTTTCTTAATATAATAATGGGGAAAGAAATGAAAGGGTCATTGTTGATTTGAGTCCTTTGGGAGACAGAAATAAGAAAAAAAATAAATGTGTTTTTACACTGAGGTGAGTATGATAGTGAATAGTAATATTATAGACAAGTTTGTATCTTTGACAGACCGAACACTTAATCAGGTGAATATATCTGCTATGAAATTTTGGCTTATTAATACTGTTTGACAAAACAGTCAAGTCACGTTTATTTATAGAGCGCATTTAAAAACAACAAACGTTGACGAAAGTGCTTTACAAAGAGATTAAGCAAGTGTGTCTAAGTGGATATGTATATGAATGCGCGTGTAGATATAGACATACGTATATACTGTATGTATATATATCTATGTATGAGGTTGGATGTATGTATATGAATATGAACTTATCTCTTGACACTGCACTGTTACAACGGGTAGTACTTTTTTTTCTTTTTTTGTTTATATATGTTGTTGCTGCTGTCTGTATGTCCCTAGTATGTGTATGTATTCCTTTAACCTTAAATAAAAAAAAAAATTTAAAAAAAGAACAGGGTTAATATGTGGACCTGGAGCCCCCTAGCAGGGTAATCTGGCCATAGCTATATATCTATAATTTGGTCAACTAAGAGTTGTGTACAGGCCACACTGCTGTATTCAGTGTGTGGAGGTCAAAAGCCAGTGTGACTGACAGCAGCTGATGACGTCACACTGTCACAAAGGTCACTCAGGGTCAATGAAATCTCTATTTGTGTGTTAAATAAGAGTAATAGTATTTTATCTTTCCACTCAGCCATTGTTTCCTATTTTATCCTCCATTGCATAAGATAAAAAAAATTGTGTAAAAAAAAAAGAAAAAAAAAGCAAATTCGTAAAAGGGGATTTGTCTCGTGTGGCTTTCCGTAGCAACACGCTCAGTGGGAGGAAGCGCAACGCAAAGGCAAAGAGGTCAGTGGGAGGAGAGGAGATGAACCACGTGTGATCAGCAAGCACCATGTACAGCTCTGTCCTTCCTCTATAGACTGGTTTTTATAAGCTTGTACCCTTCGCATGTAGCCAGCTAGCCAGGAGATTGTGTTTTTGTATATTTCTTCTCCAGACTCACGTATTGAAGCTTGCAGGAGGAGGATATTTCTGTTCTGTTGCACACAGTGTGACTGCCGACCATGGTGAGCAAGACAGATGACATCCCGGCGTCAGTGCCCGACTGTAATCCGGTTGATCTGGCTGAGGAAGCCGGGGATGGAGTCCAGGACAGCCAGGAAACCAGCAAGACACGTCTGAAGGAGTCCTGTGGCTGTGGTAAGACTGACTCTCTGCATGTTATAACACCTAACATGCATTATAAATACACTAACTTCGTATAGCCAGCATCCTCTGTGCATTATTTTCAGTGTGGTTTATTAAATGTTTTGTTATCTCTGCACAACATCCACTAAAGCAGCTGGTAACATGTACCTCCATGCTTTGTTGTGTGACTTTAAAAGTCCCAAGGTGGTGATGGTGGTCCACCTCCTCAGTGCACTTTAGACTAAGCTACTGTTCATTACCCTGCACTATACTCATTTTACACTCTTCTGCACTATATTAACTTTTTTAATAGTCGTGTATCACAGCTGTTAGCCTGCACTATATTCAGTTTTAACAGTTTCTCTTCATCTCCTTGTATTTTTATATGTGGTATATTTTTTTTGTACTTTGTATTACTAACTTTTTTTACTGCCTTTTTACTAAAATGTTTTTGCACTATGGAACTGAGATGCTGGAAACTTGATCAATAAAGTTACTATCTATCTATCTATCTATCTATCTATCTATCTATTAATTAAGAAAAGTGCAGAGAGATCCATTCCTCTCTGCCTAACTAAGAGCCAATTTGGGCTTGAAATGTACTTTTTTTAATATAATAAAGATTTAAACATTTTGCAGGGTGCAGATAATAGCATTATGAGTCTTTGGGAGATAAAAGCTGCTTCTCTTACAAAATATACTGAGAAAATTAGTGTCCTGAGTGTTTTCTCAGAAGGTTTCAAAGCATTTTCTATCTATCTACCTACCTACTTATCTACCTATCTATCTAAATACACTGATTACACAACTTCATATAGCCAGCATCCTCTGTGCATTATTTTCAGTGTGGTTAGTTACATGTTTTCTGTATCTCTGCATAACATCAACTAAAGCAGCTAGTAACATGTACCTCCATGCATTGTCGTGTGACTTTAAAAGTCCCAAGGTGGTGGTGGTGGTCTGTGTGTGTACCCCCCACCTCCTTGGTAGCCTCTCCCAAGTTTAGAGGGTCCACCTTGCACTTAGAAAGCAGCATCTGCTAACTAGCTCGTGTGCTAATCAGCTACCTTGCAGTCTCAACAGATCCATTTATCCAGCTATATTGGCATGTAGTCCAACTTGATACTGACCCTGCAAGCAAACTAAAAAGACGAGCATATGCACCGACAATAGGTGTTTTTTCTTGTAAAACATAACCTGTCTGTGCAGCAGCTGGTGTTGTGCTAGCTCAGTGTAGCAGCACATGTTCTGTAACAGCATGTCAGACAGGAATGAATGAAGGTCACCTTCAGTGGAGCTGCTCACTCGCCACATGAGCGCAGGGGGGTGTTCGTAAACAAGATGTTGTTTTATCTAGAGGATATATGTCCCACATGCTATGTAAAAAGATACATCACTTTTTTGTGTTTATAAAAGTGCACTTTTAAGAGATGTGGAAGAGAAGTAGCCTGGTTGTCGGAGGTGGCACATTAAGCGGCTCCACTCCTTCCACCCCCCCCCGGCTGGGGAGATTTAAATGGACTGTCCCAGCTCGACCGGGAAGCGGAAGCTGGTTGTAGAAGAAGTCATGATGGTGCATGCACAGTGAGAGAGGAAGGTTAACGCTAATAATACATGAACAGCCGTGTGAGCAGGTGAGTAAACTGGAAGATAAAGTAGTAGTGGAGCAGCATGCAGCAGACTGGGGTCGAGATTAAAGGGAGACTTGGACTGTCAGCCTGGTTGAAGTTACACAACTTCACCTAAAGTCAGTCAGTGCTGCTGCTGCAAGCTGTCTGTGTGTGTCACATGTGGGACCTTGAATTGTCTCTTGCATGTGTCATTTCATAGGGAAAACACAGGCGAGGGTGCCTCACTGCTGGGCCGCTGAGTGCATTTTAATTCTCCTTTTGGCTGGATGATTACTGATGTCCAGTCTTTTGCTCCTACCAGCAGCTGTTGGTTGCACAAAACAAGCAACCTGATATTGCACAATGAGAATGAATGAATGAATGAATGAATGAATGAAATTAATAATGAAATTCCTCCTGAAAATATCAGGTTATTGTCATTTTTTTGGTGTGTAAGTGGTGCACTGGGAGCAGTGCTGGTTGTGGAGTCTTTAGGAACTTGTCATGGGCTTTTGATGGTCATTTTATGGCCCAAGTGATTAATAAATGAATGGTGGGCTAATGAGTGCATTTAAATTCTCCTTTTGGCTGGATGATTATACTGATGTCCAGTCTTTTGCTCCTACCAGAAGCTGTTGGTTGCACAAAACAAGCAACCTGATATTGCACTAAAGGAACTTGTCATGGGCTTTTGATGGACATTTTATGGCTTCAGAGAGCCTCATTTTTATTCATGTCATTTTCTTCTCACCTGAACTGTAACTTACTAGAACAGGTGAGAAATATAATGCATGCATAATATGAGATTAGCTCAGATTTTTCATGCCATGATTGTTTTGTAAAGATAATGAGTAACTGTTATTATGAGAGATTGAATGTCCACTAAAGAGTAGCTAAGGGAATTGCAGGTATTGTATTTGCCACAATCATCCATGCAAGTGAGTGGTAATTCCCTATTGTGAATACTGAAATCTTTTGTATTCAATCCCTCAAGGCTCTCCGGCTATGGTAGCTGTTGGTTGGACAAAACAAGCAACCTGATATTGCACTTTAAGATAAGATAAGATAAAGATAAGATATTCCTTTATTAATCCCGCTGTGGGGAAATGTGCAGTATACAGCAGCAAAGGAGATAGTGCAAAAAGCAAGATGCATCAGCTAACACAGTAAAAAAACCAAAAAAACAAACTAAACAACAAAATATGAACCATTTAAATAGAAGGAAATATAAAAATAGGAGCAGTATATACAGTATTGACAATAAACAGACTATTAACAAAATTGCACAAGTGGAAAATTATATTGCACAGTGAGAATGAAATGAATGAATGAATTAAATTCCACCTGAAAATATCAGGTTATTGTCAGATTGTTGGTGTGTAAGTGGTCTACTGGGAGCAGTGCTGGTTGTGGAGTCTTTAGGAACTTGTCATGGGCTTTTGATGGACATTTTATGGCCCAAGTGATTCATAAATGAACCGAGGATTCATAATGAAAATGATCATTAGCTTGCAGTCTGTCTGACTGATACCAAAGCTATCACTGGACTTGTCAGTGCAGAGTTGTAACAGGACATACTAGCAGCACATGGCACAGCAGACAGATCGAGGTGAGGGTCACTGTTTTAAGGGGCTTAATGCTGGGTGAAGTGAGATAATCTCAGGAATCACTGACACCTTGGCACTACTCCTAGATGTCTTCTTCACCAGCCCACAGTCTAAGCTACTGTATGCATCATCTATATAGCAATGGTTACCTTTTTAGGTATTTTAATGCAACCCTGTGTCACAAGGTGCATGTAGGAATGTTATTATTATCATTCATTATGGGAAAGTATTTGGTGATTTTTGTATAAAGTCATTCTCAAACAGACCGGTCTTTGTAAGGAGAGATAACTGGTTGCTCTGTGTATTCAACCGTAAGGCATAACGTGTCGGGTGCTCTTGGATAACAGGGAAAAAAATCGGGATAGACAGGAATCCAGGCACTACTCCAAAATACTAAAACAAGTGGCAACGAGGAAGGAAATATATTAAAAAGCCTTTATTGTAGTGGCTAAATCATTAAAAAGCCAACATGTTTCGACCACTGTAGGTCTTCGTCAACAAACAGACAAAGCGGATGTGGCCTCACCTATATGTTGACGGGAACCAATGGGAGGCAATCACATGATCACCATAATACTACAAAATATTACAAAATATCATGAAGAAATAACACAGAAACAAGTAATTTATGTACATCATCAATAAAAAATACTCCTAGTTTTTAACATAAGCTGTAAAACAAACATGGGAGCCTATACAGAGAGAAGAAAATATATATATACATTTTACTTATTTACAGAAAGCATGATAAATCTATATCCTCATTAAGACCAGGATACTTTAAGGCATCCAATCGATGGATCCAAAAAGTCTCCCTCTGGTTAAGTTTTTGTAACCTGTCTCCCCTCCTGACCAACAGTTTGATACGTTCAATGCCTCTATGCGCAACAAGGAATCATTCGCACCTTGTTACTCACTAAAGTGTCTAACCATGAGGTAGTCACAATTCCTGACTCTGATGGCATATTTATGCTCAGCGAGGCGTTCTCTCAGGCGTCTAACCATGTTGGCTTTTTTAATGATTTAGCCACTACAATAAAGGCATTTTAATATATTTCCTTCCTTGTTGCCACTTGTTTTAGTATTTTGGGGTGCCTGGATTGCCTTGCTGTCTGTCTAGGTCTTTGTAGCTATGAAATGCCATTGCAGATGCATGACTCAGGGTCTGTCTGTCCACCAGGAGGTTACCGCCTTGTGGCGCGGCAAACATGATGACAGACGGACCTTGTGTTTGGTTGTTGTTGTTGTTTTCAGGGTTGTCTGGCTGGTTAATGTTGCCATGGCTGCTGCCTGGGTCCCCATGTCAAGGGCCACTGAGTAGCTGGCCAGATTTATAATTTTGTTGTTCTCAAGAGAAGTGCGAGCTAGAGAAAAGCTCATTTCCAAGTATTACATCATCTGAAAGAAGATAATGTGAATGATCACTATGAGTTGGCAGTTTGATTCAGAGGACAAGTGGGTCAGTTACAGAGTAAACCTTGCTTGCTGTAGTGTTTTATTGTGTCTGTTTTTTGCCCCTCGTCATCTGTCTTTATCTGATTGGTGCCCTTGTTTCATTGATTCTTTACCTTGACCTTGTACGTGACCTTCTGTCTGGCAACTATCCAACCACGAGTGTGCAATGGTTGTCAGATACCCATCTTCCCATGATACATATCATTATGTCACTCAACCTTACCTGCGGGTGAATTTAAAGTCTGAGTATGTTTAGTAGATTAACACTAATATCCCTTAATGAAAGATGCTAACCAGAAGATCCATCAGATTAAACTGCTGTCTCACTGTTACGTTCACCACCCCCACCATATCTTATATCAACAGGAAATGCATCAAGGAAAAGTCATGATGCATTTCTACTTCCTTCCCTTGAATACAATAGCCAACAAGTTCACTGTTGAACTTCACTGTTCCCTTCTCTCCTCTCTCCTTCCTACTGAACTTTCTTCCATTACTGTGGACAAACGGGGTCAGTTTTGCAACACACAGGCTGCTGGATTGCCTCATCAATCACAGTCTGAAATGTGGCACTCTGTACTCTTGCCTCTGTGATGTAGTGAATACTGCTAGCTAAAAGCTTCAAACTATTATTTGATGTTTCTCATTAAAGGTGCTAAATGTGAGATTGGGAGCATTTTTACTGCCTCGGCATGGCTCTCAACATGGTGACAGCTGAGCTGGTGGCTTGTAGCTAACGGTGCTTACAGCGCTAGCAGTGGGAAAAAAACAAAAGTGCTGACACAGCTAACAGCGTTGACCTTTGGGGGGGGAGGGGGGGACCGGAAGGTGTGTGCTTTGCTTCTGCGACGGTGCCGTCGGTCAGGAAGGCGTTACCAGCTGTATCTGCCATATGAGCACAGTGGAGAGCGGCGTCCGTGAGCTAGCCACTAAAAGCATGCCCGGCCGGCCCGTCTATGTCAACAAAGCACAGAGAAGCTCAGATTACAACACACACAGAGGGACTTCATTCTCTGCTCAGGTAGACATTACTCCTCCATATCTTTACATAGCAAATAGTTGTTTGCTGCCATATTAATGCACTGGATATTGTAACACCATGTCCCTTATAACTGAACCACAATTTGTTGGAATAAGTTAAGAGTTAAACTACAAAGGTGGTCCCAAAGGATTGCTGAAATATGGAAAATGTGTGCTATTTAAGCAGCTATAATCAATATTTTGATAATAAAATTATATCAAATGGCAACGTGAAAGGGGGTCGCTCGTAGCGATGAGCTTTATGGTGAGTTTCAGCTGTCCGGTACGCAGCTTTACTGTGTCTGTTCACCCTCACCGCTCATAGCGTCGTTTTTGGCTGCAGCAGGCAGCTGTTTTCCGCGGAAAAGCTGAAGAAAGCCACTGTACACTACCTGCTCAGCACCAAATGACAAATAGACAGAGTTAGAGACTAGCTGGTGAATATAGTGGAGCATTTAGCAGCTAAAGAGACAGATTTCTCTCAAGAGTTGGTGGAGACCAAACACAGAGCTCATCAGGTGAACAGAAACACAACTCCAAATTAATGCTAATGTTGCTAGGATGTGTAAATAAGAAACTTGAAGAAGGAGAGTTATTGAAGTTAACATTGTCTCAACCTCTCAGAAAAAAAATAGTTCAAACCTGATAAGAAATGAAACGTTTCTGATACTGAAACCAAAGACGGCTTCACTACAACAAACACTGAGTGCTCGTTCTCTTCTGGTTTGTAACACGATTAACTTGCGTGTCTACTCTGAAGCCGCTGTGTTTGTTATTCAGAGCGTGACCCGTCGCCCCTCTCTCCTGTGCTTCCTCCCCCTCTCCTCCACCATTTCAGTGCGTTGTTTATTCCCACCCGGGGTCGTGGTCCAGTTATGAGGCCCCACCCCTCCTTACTGGCCCCTTCTCTTCAGTAACCCTGACGCTGTTTACCCTTGACTGAGAGCAAGGACACACCGGCTGCCAGCAGTTGTGTCCCAGTGAGACATCCACATGCTCAGCCCTGCTTTTTTGTGTTAACGCACCAGAGAGCCTCATTCTTATTCATGTCGTTTTCTTCTCACCTTAACTGTTACTTACTAGAAAAGGTGGGAAATATAATGCATGCATATAATGAGATCAGCTCAGAGTTTTCACGTCATGCTTGTTTTGTAAAGATAATGAGTAACTGTCATTTTGAGACATTGAATGTCCACTAAAGCGTAGCTAAGGTTAGCTACTGAATGGTTTCTAGCTGACTTGCAGGTGTTGTATTAGCCACAATCATCCATGCAAGTGACCGGTAATTCCCTCTTGTGAATGCTGAAATCTTTTGTATTCAATCCCTCAAGGCTCTCCGGCTAAACTCCCTCCGGTGTTGCAACAATGTTGGTTTCAGCAGGTTGGTGTTTCTTTGTAGAGCATCTGAAAAGAACGCCGGGTTACTTATTGTCAAATGTTTTTGATACAAACATTAGTTATCTGTGTGTGCTTCTGTTTAAACTTTTTAGAGTTTAAACACTTTTGTACAGGATTTTGATAATGATTGATGAAAGTGAAGTCATGGAGTCTATCATGCTTATTCTGCAGTTTGTGTGTATTTAATTTGTATATTAAATGTAGGGACACCATGGCATAGGTATAGAAATCCCCACAGACACAATACGATCTTATTGAAATTTTAAACATTTTGCGATTATGGTGAGTTTTGCGATAAGATATATATATATTGCGATTTATTACATTCTTATTTATTTATTTACAAATTATGCAGTTTGTTAACATCTGTTTAATCTAATAAGATACAGTTTCCACTCTGTTTGTCTCAGAGTTTTCGTTCAGGTATCTTGAGGTCAGAGGTCAAGAAACCCCTTTGAAAATGGCCATCTCAGTTTTTCCTCGTCAAAGTTTGAGTGCTATTTAGCGTTCTTCCTGACAAGCTAACACAACATGGTTGGTACCATTGATTCCGTAGGTTTCCTAGTTTCATATTATACCAGGATATTCACGCTAGCTTTAAGACTGAGTGCGCTACAACCTCTGAAAGACAGAGTAGCGGCTGTCAGATTGTTAAGAGGTTAATATAGTTTATATAATAAAAGATCGATACTTGACGTCTGTGTATCGATAATGTCGCAATCCTATGCCCCATCTTTTTTCCCCTCGCCCCTCCCCTGCACAAGCATGCCGTACCTGAGCTTTGTCGTCTCTGTTCACCCATTCATAAATATTCCATAAGGTCATCCGGCCTCTGGGTCTGTGTGCTTTGTTTGTGATCTGGCTGCCTGGCAGCATCTCTGTGTCTTCATGTGGTAGAAAGGTCTGGTGTTTTTGTTGACAGGATGGCTTGCTTCGCATGACTGTCTGAAGGTGGCGTTCCCTGTTGATCACTTTCTTAACTAATGGCAGCTGTAGATTTGTAGAGAATGGAGCTATTTGCCCAAAACACTTCTGATAAATATATATATATATATATATATATATACTTTTAACTGCATCTTTGGTCAGAGTCGTCCAATTTAACTCCATCACAAGATGTAAAAAGTTCACTGATGACTATTTGTGTCTTTCTCATTGCAGGGCACAGTGCAGATACAGCCATGGTGAATGGTGACGGGGCTCACGAGCGCACAGAGGAGGCAGAATCAAAGCAGGATGGGAACAGCGAGACGGACGGAGGAGATGACTCAAACGAACAGGAAGTGATAGTGATCCAGGACACGGGCTTCACCGTCAAGATCCAGGCACCTGGAACCGAGCCATTTGACCTGCAGGTAAGGATTAGCGCTTCACAAGCAGCCGTTCATTAGGCCAGGTGTTCAGACACACAATAGCACTTTGTCGCAAAAACTGAGCTCTCTTGTTCATTTCAAGGAGGCTGCCGGCCAATCACATATGTGCAAGTGAACTGGATTTTATTTTGCAATTTACCTCCCGATTGAAATAATTACCGCCAAAGTTGTAAAAGCCTTCCTCATAATAATCTAATACTCGAGGCGGCCTTACTGGAACATATGAGATGGATCCGGTACTGGTTCAAGGCTGTTTTTGGTCTGAGCATTGCAGTGTGAACATTAAAAAATATGTAAGCAGTGTTTTCCCTCAAACTAGAAACTAAAGTCAATTCCGCTGAACCAAAGCAGGTTATAAATCTCAAGTTGTACTTCTCTCCATCTCCCTCCCCTCTCTTCCATCAGGTATCTCCCCAGGAAATGGTACAGGAGATCCATCAGGTGTTGATGGACCGGGAGGACACCTGCCACCGCACCTGCTTCTCCCTGCAGCTGGACGGAAACGTGCTGGACAACTTTGCTGAGCTCAAGTCCATCGAGGGCCTGCAGGAGGGCTCGCTGCTCAAAGTGGTGGAAGGTCAGAGGCTTTTGTTCACATCTGGGTTTGTAGAGGAAAAATAAAAAGCTTCCTTCATAGCTAGGAAATGTCAAGCTCTTATCACATTACTAACATGTTCAGCCAGGTATGTATTGTAGAGCACTCTTACCTGTTTTAAGAGACCGTACTCACAGTAGAGGTGTGAAGCTTCACAACGATTCTCAATGTATGGCATCCTCAATTTTCTATATTGCTGAACATGGCTATTCTCAATTAATACAAGCAGTCGGATACATCTGAACTCCCTTTTTTATTTATAAAGTGCTTTAAAAATCTGACTGAAGTCTGTAATATAAAAAGCTTCAAAAATCTGTGTGACCCACCTCAGTACATAAACCTTACAAAAAGAAAACATAAATCCTTCTACAGGGATGGGGCACTTCCTGAATATCCTATCGCATTTTACTCTGCATGAATTAGCCTAGCTGCTAGCTAGTTATCTTACTCATAGACACTCTTACTTGGTTTAAGTCACTGCATTTCCTGACATAACACAACAGTTGAATTTCAGTCTTCATGCACATTTTTTCAGGCCGACATTGTTGAAACAGAGCAGCTGATATTGATAGCGAGAGCAACAAGTTAGCCGACTGCCGAGTGTTTGAATGCCATCTCTCTGTACAAAGCTTGGCCCTCAGTGACACACAGAGATCAAAAGAGAAGAGAGAAAGGAGAGACGAGAGAAACTAGGGCAGCAGTAAATGACAGCGAAATGCAAGCTCGCACCAAAACCAACTCCAGATTATGTTCTGTCACTTCATCGGTGCAGGATCGTCCACGTCTGCATCACGATGCATCTTAGAATCAAGAAATTTCCACACCTCTAAATCACAGTTATTGTCCTCACTGTAAAAACAAAGGAAGTTTTAATGAAAAAGAAAACATTATCGATTTGATGGTTTACCCTCCATCTACAGCCTGGCACAATATCTTACTTGCTGAGGTTCTACTGATAGGTAGCTGCGGGCAAAAGCCTAAACAGAATTGAGTTATAGTTCATTGCAACTGTCCATTAGCCTGATCTGTTCCTTGTCAAACCACTCACTGCCTGCTATTTATACTTTTTGTCTCTCTTCTCTGCAGAGCCCTACACAGTACGTGAGGCCCGCATCCACGTGCGTCACATCAGAGACCTGCTGAAGAGTCTGGACCCCTCAGACGCCTACAACGGGGTGGACTGCAACTCCCTCTCCTTCCTCAGCATCTTCACCGATGGAGACCTCGGAGGTATGACACCGCGTGAGACATTTAGGGTAGAAAATAACAGCCGTGTTCAACCATCCAGAGCGTGTGTTTTATTGCATGAATGTAGCAACATGCAGATAGAATGCAGACGTTGACCTTGCTTGTCTTTATGTGACTGCAGATAGCGGTAAGCGGAAGAAAAAGGGCAACGAGCTGGAGCAGATTGACTGCACCCCTCCAGAGCACATCCTGCCTGGCAGCAAAGATCGCCCCCTGGTGCCCCTCCAGCCACAGAACAAGGACTGGAAGGTGAGGAGCAGTGCTGTGGGAATGATATCTTTTGAAATATAGATATTGAATAATACAAATAATTAGTCATGGCCAAAGAAATTCTTTATCGACTAACACTCATAGAATTTTGTCAACTCAATTCGTTGATTTAATCAACAGATCTGTAAAACTGGGTTTCTCCACAAAGAATCAAACAAAAGAGCCACTTTATAGCTTGTGTTTACCAGAGATGTACTTATAAGTTTCTTGGAAATAACTCATTCAGTATGAAAAAAAGCATAAAAAACAACTAAGCAACGAAAGAAATCTTAGTGGACTAACACCAAAACGATCGATTGGTCGACTAATCGACTAAAAGGCAACTAGAGACTTAGAGGCTACAAATAATACTTTCTCAGTAGTCGAATAAGAGACTGTACTTTAAACTGATTTCCTTTCTAATGGTTTTAACACCTCCAACAGCCCATGCAGTGCCTGAAGGTCCTGACCATGAGCGGCTGGAACCCTCCACCTGGAAACAGGAAGATGCACGGCGACCTCATGTACCTGTACATTGTGACTGTGGAGGAGCGTCACGTCAGCCTCACTGCCTCTACACGCGGCTTCTACCTCAACCAGTCAGTCAACATTTCAACCTCGTATCTCGTTACACCTCCGTGTTTTTTACTGCAACCTTTAAGCTCCATAATCTCTTCATACATAGTTTACATAGTAGTATCGTATACACAAAGCATTTGGCGGTCCCTTGACATTAACAGTTTCAGGATCCTAATTTTGGATTAGTTTTGGATGCCAGCAAGGACTTAGCAGTCGGACAATTGGATCACATTGGAAAGTAGAATTGGGAGAGATGCCATGGTTTGTAGCAGGGTTATTTAACAACTTGATAACAGTGTTTTGTAGTTTCTAGATTAGGCATCTGTTGGAGAAAACTGTTAGAGCTACGTCGCTATAGGAAAACTACCTCCTGTTCAGGCTTGTTTAGTTGTTCAAGTTTTCTCTCCAGTTAGTAGACTTGTTACAAGAAAGCCATAATAACAATGTGAATAATAATAATATTGGTAATGTGTGTTCCAGATCTACCACCTACACCTTTAACCCCAAGCCAGCCAATCCCAGCTTCCTGAGCCATTCTCTGGTGGAGCTGCTGAGCCAGATCAGCCCTGCCTTCAAGAAGAACTTCACTGCCCTGCAAAAGAAAAGGTGCAAACGTCTCTTTCCATTTAGCTTCCCTACTTTTTATCGTCCTGCCAGTGGTCAGCGTCCCTTCATACTGAATGATTTTATTGTGTTTGAGGAATTCAGAGCAACAAAGTCGATGCTCATGGGACGGGATGAAATATATCTTTTTCTAATATCTCATGTTTCCCCATTTCTCTCCTCACTCTGTGCTTCTCTTCTTTACTTTTGGTATATTTCTCTGTGAAGTTTTTTCTGCGTCATCATTATAAAGTTTGTTCATTCATTCATTAACTTTATTTAACCAGATGAAAACACATTGTCTTTAACAGTCAAGACCTGGCCAGGAGGTCAAAGTCTTATAGGGTTACTTCAGTATTTTTCAACCTGGATCCTATTTTCCCATGTTTGCATGTCTAAGTGACTAATGGGGACAACAGGTTTTTAAATTGGTCCAGTATTGACTGAGACCGCTGTAGACAGCAGCTGCTAAATGGACTGCAATGTAATCCTTCATTGCAATTGTGCACCGTCAATGTACGTCCCCTAAAAGTGCTTGTTTTTGCCACTGACAGGCTCAGATTGTTATTATACGTGTCTGACAACATTATTGAAAGGACCCTACAGAGAAATGAAACATTCTTCTTACCTTAAGCTTGATCCGGTCTGTTTGTTATTGCGTGTCTCGCTTGGAGAAGCCTATTTCTGAAATCTTGCGTCGTCACCACATCGTCGAAATCATCTAAATATTCAGCCATGACATTAAAAATCTTTTAGATTACACTAAGCTACGCTTCCTGTAGTCCAACACGACAAACTCTGAAAACACCGGCACTCCTCTCTCCAACTCTCACTCACGTTTCCACCGTTGTCTTCCGGCAACAAGTCACATGACACAATAATAAACAGAAAGCGAAAGGTAAGAAAAACGTTTTAATTCTCTATAGGGTCCTACATTACGTTTCGTTGGTGATGTAGGAACTGCTCACAACAAGAGCAAACTTCCGATAAACTGCCATAGGGAGTACAAAAAGAGACCCCACAAGTGATGCCGTTTTTAACTGTTTGTCTGTGTTTTTGCTGCAGGGTCCAGAGACACCCGTTTGAGAGGATAGCCACGCCTTTCCAGGTGTACAGCTGGACAGCTCCGCAGGTAGACCACGCTATGGACTGTGTTCGAGCTGAGGACGCCTACACCTCCCGCTTGGGTTATGAGGAGCACATACCCGGACAGGTGGGCACAGCAGCACATCAGGCAGACAAATAATGCAAAGTTGTTCCAGTATTAATACTTTTTTTTTTTTGTGCTGATTTGTCTTCAGACCAGAGATTGGAACGAGGAGCTGCAGACCACCAGAGAGCTGCCCCGGAAGAACCTGCCTGAACGCCTGCTGAGGGAGAGAGCCATATTCAAGGTACAGCAGAGACCAGATGATACTGAATCACCCAAACTGCTGACTCACTCTGTTAATGGGCAATGTGATGTGTAAATGTGTAGCTTTTTAATGTCGACATGCTGCCAACAGCTTCTTCTTCTTCTTCTAAATCACCATTACCTCATTTCTTTTTCTCCTGCAGGTCCACAGCGACTTTGCAGCAGCTGCCACTCGAGGCGCCATGGCGGTCATCGATGGCAACGTAATGGCCATCAACCCCGGCGAGGAAACGCGCATGCAGATGTTCATCTGGAACAACATCTTCTTTAGCCTGGGCTTCGATGTGCGGGACCACTATCGTGAGCTGGGCGGAGACGCCGCCGCCCACGCTGCGCCCACCAATGACTTGAATGGAGTACGGGCTTACGGGGCAGTGGACGTGGAGGGTCTGTACACGCTGGGGACGGTGGTGGTGGACTACAGAGGCTACCGCGTCACCGCCCAGTCCATCATCCCTGGTATCCTGGAGCGCGAGCAGGAGCAGAGCGTCATCTACGGCTCCATCGACTTCGGAAAGACGGTTGTGTCGCACAGCAAATACATGGAGCTGCTGGAGAAGACCAGCCGGCCGCTCAAGGTCAGTGACACGACTATTGTCTTTAATCAAGTCTGGTGCTATTCTATGTTTTTCTTATTGTCAATAAATCCCATGAAAAGTTAATTTGACCATTTACTGGGTGTAAATTTCAGGTCCAGAAGCACAACGTGCTGAACGAGAAAAACGAGACGGTGGAGCTGTGCTCTTCTGTCGAGTGTAAGGGAATCATCGGAAACGATGGCCGCCATTACATCCTGGACCTTCTTCGTACCTTCCCTCCTGACCTCAACTTCCTGCCTGTGGATGGAGAGGAGCTTCCTCCAGAGAGTCAACGCCAAGGCTACCCCCGCCAGCACCGCCACCGCCTGGCTTGTCTACGCCAAGAGCTCATCGAGGCCTTTGTTGAGCACAGGTAGGCGTCTACACCGGTGTGCGTCATCACATTCAGGAGACTTTCTACATGTGTTTTATCCGTTGAATCTGTCCCTCTGCAGATATCTCCTCTTCATGAAGATGGCGGCGTTACAGCTCATGCAACAGAAAGCAAACAAGGACGCTAAAATTGACATACCCGCCATCACAGAAACAGCTGAAACACCCTCAGAAAGCAACGCTGACACAACCCAGACACAGACCACTACATCAGATCCTCCCAGTGCAACAGAGGTCTCCACGGACAGCACCAGCCAGACAGAGAACAACACATCTGCTGCCTCACAGGCGGCGACTGACGGTGAAGAAAACTCCTCAAAGCCCGCCACAAACGGGCCTCTAGAATCCGCAGCCACCCAGAACGGGGAATGCAAGAGCCCACTGGAGGGTAAGGAGCTTGAGGAAAGTATCCCAGGATTAGCCCAGGCCAAAGAGCTGGCAGAGACCTTAGTTGCCGAAGATGGATCTTGTATTGGTACGTCCAAAAATACCCCAAAACATGAGGCCAGGACAACGCAGGGAGAGCTACTCTGGTGGATGATTGCATAGAAAAAGTAGTGTTTTCTTAATGCAGCTAATTTCAGAGAAACATGTGTGTACATAGCATTAGAGAAGTAGAGCGTTTAATATCTAGTGTTATAGTGGCTTCTTTCCACCAGGCTAGCTGTCCCTGCTCAGTCCTCAGTCTGCAGTGGGGAAGCGTGTTGGCCCCCCAATCATTAATCTCTTACTGTCCCAGCCTGCGATGCCTTTGCTGTGGGGATTTGACCCAATAAACTGAATAATCAGTTGCTGTGTTCATTAATCCAATGCAGAAATAATCTCATGTTGAATGATTTGTGTGCTGCTCAATCGATCCCAAATCACAGCAATCTGACCAACCTGATCTGTTGTGTTTGTGTCGTTAATCGACTGCTTTGAAACGGTGGTGGGTACTCGACTAAGGCCATGTCTACAGTAAGCTCATCAAATCGCTATTTTATGCTCAAAGATCAATGATACTATCTGTTGTTTGAGCAGCTGTCTTGAGATGTAAAAGGCCAAGACAGCTGATCAATACTGCAGATGAAAAACGGCTCTCTCAACTCTGCACAATATTGTGCACTATCCCTGTTCAATAAACCAATAAATAAATACAATAAGTGATCACACAGAGAGTTGGAGGTGACAAGAAATTTGGCATCTTTACATGATTGAACCAAACCAAACTGATTCTGAGCAGTCATCTCTGTTCTCCACTTAACACTATAAAAAAGAGCGGTTTTGAAGCTCAGCTCAGATTTTAGTGGCTTATTGTGGACATGGTTCAAACGGTCACTTTTCGAACACGTTGCCACGATGCGTCTGTCGTCATTACTTTTAACATGTTTGCATCTTTTCCTTGCATCTGACCCAAATCACAAACAGATCCCAAAAGCCGTGAAGTCGTCCTCAACGCCTGCAAGGCAGTCGGCTCCATCAGCAACACATCTTTTGACATTCGCTTCAACCCAGACATCTTCTCTCCAGGTAAGCACAACAAGGATGATTAATTAATCATATGTGGACTATGAAAAAGCTTGTCAGATTTGTCAGCTTCTAATCTCCTTCTTGCTTGTAGTCATTTTTAGCACATTTGGCTCACACTGAAGTGATAACAGAGAGTGAATGATTCTTGTTCACAGAAGAATATAGTATAAATAATATAATATAATGTGCTGTTGAACCAGGAGTACGTTTCCCAGACGACAGCGCAGACGATGTCCAGAAGCAGAAGCAGCTTCTCAAAGATGCTGCTGCCTTCCTGGTGTCCTGTCAGATCCCATCACTGGTCAGTGATGCTCCCCTCAGATCATAAAGAGGTTGAATTTGATGGTTATGTGCTGTATCTGAGTGTATATGTGTGTGTTTTATGACCAGGTTAAAGACTGTTTGGACCACAGTGCTCTGCCTATGGATGGAGCCACACTGACCGAAGCCTTGCGACAGAGAGGCATCAACGTTCGCTATCTGGGCACCGTTCTGGAGTTTGTGGACAAGACGCCGGCTAAAGCCCAGCTGGAGCACTTCTATGTGAGTCTGAACCCCTGAATACAACCACCACCGTCGCATACTTTTTTGTTGTTTTGTCATTCCAATATTTCCTCTTTTCGTTCATTAGAGAATAGGAATCAGTGAGCTGATCACCAGATGTGCAAAACACATCTTCAAGACGTACCTCCAGGTTGGTAACATCTGACACATATCATCCAGCCTCTTTAAAACACAAACCTACTTTTATTTTGATTGAACATATTTTATTCATCGTGTAGGGTGTGGAGTTGTCTGCCCTCTCTGCCGCTGTAAGCCATTTCCTAAACTGCTTCCTGAGCTCCTTCGCCGACGCAGTTGCCCACCTGCCTCCCGACGAGCTGGTGTCTCGCCGCAAAAGCCGCAAGCGTCGCAACAGGGTCCCCGGCGGCGGTGACAACACGGCGTGGGCCAGCCTGACACCCAGCGAGCTGTGGAAGAACATCGCCTCCGAGGCCAAGAGCTACTATCACTTCACCGTACAGTGGTGAGGGCCCCATCTGCTGATGTGAAAACAGATGTTTAAGCTCTCTTTTTACTCTTTAGCATCTCCATTTTGTGTGTTTTATTGGTGACATATTAAATGTTTTCTTGCACAGTGAAAGTGTGGACCAGGTGGTGGAGAAATACGGCCTCCAGAAAAGCACTCTGCTCAGAGAGATTTCAGTCAAAACTGGCATCCAGGTAACACTCATTCAGTCTATAGAGACGTGACGGCACTTTACCAAATGGCCTTCATGAAATTTCTTCTGCTTTTCTAAATGTTCCCTCTAGATTCTGATAAAGGAGTATAATTTCGACAGCCGCCACAAGCCTGCCTTCACAGAAGAGGACATCCTGAATATCTTCCCTGTTGTGAAGCATGTGAACCCCAAAGCCTCAGACGCCTTCCACTTCTTCCAGAGTGGACAGGCCAAAGTGCAGCAAGGTAAGACGTGAGACACGTTTATGTCAAAAGATTGAATCATACAAATCTGTACTTTCAACTAAATGTATCTCACTACCCGTTCTTTACACTTGTACACAGGTTTTCTGAAGGAGGGCTGCGAGCTGATCAACGAGGCTCTGAACCTCTTCAACAACGTGTACGGAGCCATGCACGTAGAGATCTGTGCCTGCCTGCGCCTGCTGGCACGCCTTAATTACATCATGGGAGACCACCCTGAGGTAGGCGGAAACGTGGTGCCAACTCACTTACTTTGTGTGTCCTGTTTATTTTTATGTCCCTAAATGACATTTGTGTATTCACCCACAGGCTCTCAGCAACCAGCAGAAGGCTGTTCTGATGAGTGAAAGAGTCCTCGGCATCGAGCACCCCAACACAATTCAAGAATATGTAAGTTATCACACCAGATGTGGGAAGTACTTAGTTCATACTAAAGATTATTCATATACCTCGAACCCACTGGTTCCCAACCTGGGGGTCCTGGTCCTGGTCCGCAGATATTGCGTTCACTATTTGGGTTAATTGTACAGTTTATCAGTTGTTCTGTGCTGTTATTGTTATGTATTGAATATAATATGAAATATCCATAAAATATGTCCCTTAGTCAGGGGTCGTCAGTTAACTCAATGATAAAAAAGGTCCCTTAAAGAAGAATGTTGGGAACCAGTCTAATCTATAGTGTATGTTTGTTTCCTGTTTGTTCCCAGATGCACTTGGCTCTCTACTGCTTTGCCAACGGCCAGCTGTCGACCGCCCTGAAGCTGCTTTATCGCGCCCGTTACCTCATGTTGTTGGTTTCTGGCGAGGACCACCCAGAGATGGCGCTGCTAGACGTGAGTGCAGTCTTCACTTGAAATTTATATAAACTGCTTTGATAGTAAAGCATCAATACTTATTAAGTCTTTGGTGAAATCCTAAAACGGGAAGAAGACTAATAATGATCCTTGTTCTTGGCTCTCCTTCCACAGAGTAACATTGGGCTGGTGCTGCACGGAGTGATGGAGTACGATTTATCACTGAGATTCCTGGAGAACGCCTTGACTATCAACACAAAGTACCATGGATCCCGGTCCCTCAAAGTGGCCCTCAGGTGGGGAGAGATTCATTGACCATGTGCATATAGCAGTTATAATACTGACTGACATGATGATTAACTTCATGTGTGCCTTGTTATTTATTTATTTTTTTTCAGCCATCATTTGGTTGCGAGGGTTTACGAGAGCAAGGCCGAGTTCCGCTCTGCACTGCAGCATGAGAAGGAGGGTTACACCATCTACAAGAACCAGGTGAGCACTGCACGACACTGATGGGAGCTGATGCTCGTTTCTTTGTCAGTTGTGATGAAGTGATATCTTAAATATATATATTTTTTTCCTCTTCTCAGATGGGCGAGACACACGATAAGACCAAGGAGAGCTCAGAGTACCTGAAGTATCTCACCCAGCAGGCCGTCGCTCTGCAGAGAACCATGAATGAGATCTACAAGAACGGCTCCAACGCCAGCATCACGCCCCTCAAGGTGACTGCTCCGACTGAGGACGTGTTTCTGTGCTTCCATCTGTTTCATCGCCACCGTTTAGCAGTGATGCTATGTTTTTATTTCCTCCTCCTTTCCAGTTCACCGCTCCCAGCATGGCCAGCGTCCTGGAACAGCTCAACATTATCAACGGCATCATCTTTATACCGCTCAGGTACATAATGCCTTTTGAGATTTTTATATTATACTGTAGCTTCACAATGGTTTCTGCATGATGACACTGCTACATGTACAGTATATATACATCCTTATAGTCAGTGTATTAACGTTACATACAGTAACTTTGATAGAAGTAGAAGGCACTTTATTGATCCCCGAAATATATATAATAAATGCATGCATTAATAAAAATGCAAAACAGCATTGCACATCGTCAGTAAGGGCAGCTGGTTAAGTCGACATCAATGCAGGCTCGCTGTCGGAGGGTTTTATAACCCACTTCCACTCCCCGTGAATTGGTTTGAAATGGCACTTAATATGGCGAACGCTCCACGCGAACGCACAAACGGAGTGGTTTGGAATTGGGTCTAGGTTTTAGTGCATTTTAAAAGATTTGAGACATGTGTGACAACAACATCTCTGAGTGAGGGGATAAATAAAAGGCCAAAAATGTAAAGTGGTCAAGCTATTCCAGAAATTTCCTCAACAGAATGTCAAGTATTGATTTTTTTTTTTTTTTTTGTATTGCATTTCAGCCAAAAGGATCTGGAGAACCTGAAGGCAGAGGTTCAGAGGCGGCAGCAGCTGCAGGAGCTGGGAAAGTGCGAGGAGCTCACTGAGGACAGGCCACTGGAGCTAGAGGACAAAATCCCCATTGATTAGTGTCTAAAAGCCCTCAACATCAGCTACTTTCTACTATGGGGGAGCGAGGAGAGGCCGTGACGCAACAGCCATGTCACTGAGCCAGAGGAACCCGAGAAACCGAGCGGTCTAAATCAGCATTGAATTAAACAGGGGGAGGGATGGGACAGGGCGGTCCAGAGAACAAACTGTATGAACTGTAGGACAAAAGGAATACAGAGCGGGGGATTTCCTACCAGGTAGGAAGGGAGGGAGGAGAAAGTACAAACGTAGAATCAGTGTAAACGTGCAATCTGAATAATCCCCGGCCCAAGAAACCTGGTGATGTGACGTCACTCAAGGTGTTAGCTGCTTTAGAGATATGAAAGAGTGATTGCTGCAGCCGGGGGAGGAAGACCAAGGATGACCATGACATTGTATACCAGAGCCTTATCCACTGTATCATATCCCCCCAATAATGCTTCTTCTCAGCTCAAACTTCCCACAGCACTGTTAGCCCAGGACCATAGTTTGCACCGCCATTCCCTAAAGAGCCTCGAAGACCCCCGGGCATGTAGCCACCCCTCCAACGGTGCTCTAAATGATAAAGCACCCACTCTGCCTAGAACTCAGGGGTACTTTCTTTCTACTGTGCACTTACACCAGAATACAGTCACTAAATTTGAGATTTTCCAAGCGGGGCTTCAGAATGTAGAGTCCCTTCTTCGTGGCTTCTCCGAGCCACTTTGCAGCAGTCACCCATCACTCTTTCACGTCCCCCAATGGTTAATTAATTTAATCCGTTTCTATCATTTGTACTCGCGACATCCCAGGTGGGTGCCTGCTGTGTCCTATGGTTCCTGCTTCTCCAAGCAAGCAAAACAAATACAGTGACACATTTAGTGAGCTTTCAACCGGTTTGATTTCATTTTGCTGGAATTTTTTGTTTTTTTTCTTTTAGAAAAATAAAATGGATTTTTGTAAAAGTGCACAGGAGAATTGTGAAGGTATTTTAGGCCTGTTGATCATCAATTAATTTAAGCCATGTCTGTTTTATAGAAAATGTATAGAAGTGGATAAAAGATGTATAAATCTCTATCGGATTTAGACAGGTACATGATTGATGTTTATGGCAGATTTGAAACGTCCACCTTGAAGCAGTAAATTTATCTATCTATATACTAGTTGTGTTCAATCTTCTATTTTTACACATTGAACGAATACGTGCATGTATGTTTGTATGTGTGACAGTGTGTGTGTCTTTGTGTAGTCCGACAGAAAGTCTATTGGCCAGGGCTGTCGCTGCTTTTTGCTGCTGCATAGTTTGAATAGAGGCTAAGCGAACATTGGCTTTCCAAATGTTTTATTTTTCTACGCATAGTAAACCTGTTGGATGGCTGATGCCTCTTTTCCTAAAACATTCATGGCCACCAGTGTTGTAAATCTGTTTATGTATCACTGGACAGGTGCTCAGCATTTGCAGTAGTGACTGATTTATTGTTGCTGGGTGTTTTTCTTTGTTTTCTTTTCCATTATTGGGTCATCTTTTCATAATGTAACTGGGATACCAGCCAGGAGTGTCTGTTCATTGAGCAGTATTTAGTGCACTTTCTCGTGCTGTTTTGGATGTGTGATCACGTCCACGGCACAACCAAAAGTGGGCGAAAGAAGGGCTGCTTCAATGTGATGTACCAAAAAAAAAAAGACTGATGAGGTTTGTTTGCGCTTGTATACATGCAATGTATCCCTCCCATGGCAATTTGTTACTTAATTGTTGCCGTGTCTAAATGTATGTGATTAAAGCAATAGAGCGACGGTGCTGGAACTGATTGTTTTTGGAAAATGCTGTTTTTACTTGGTGCAAGATGGACTGTACGGGCTGAATTACCTGAAAATAATGGAGCCATATAAAAACAAAACAAACTGACAGTCTGGGTGAATCGGTTATTACAGTGGTTTTCCTGATTGTGCTTCTAAAACATGATGTCATGACATCAATAGCACAGCGTGGTGTGTATTGTGCCTATTGTTTATGCTTCTGAATAGGAACCAGGGTGATGGAAAGGTAATAACTTTACAAATTATGAGGGTGATATATTCTTCTTGATTTTGTTTTCTGGGTTTCTTGTATCATAATTTTCAGTTTATTTACTGACTTTTTTTCCTCTGCTCCACAAGTCTTGCTCAACAGTAATGCTCAACAGTGTCCACAAGGTGGCATACTAACATTAGTCTCATTGTGAAGGACATACATTGACCTGGATGACAGGAGATGTTGCAGTGCAGGTGCACATGGAAACACACATTCAAATTGGGGACTTTTTTGCATTTTTCCCCAGAATATTAATAACCAAATTACAAATTGTTACCTGTTAAACATGTTCTGAGCCTGTTGAAATCCACAGTCAGCAGGAAGACTTTTCTTTGGGTATTTTAATAGTTCACAATATAGAATAAACACATTGATAATGAGCAAACTATTTGTCTGTTTAGTTGGAGGCCCTAATCTCACTCCACTAGAGTCCAGTGTAACATTTGTTTTGAATAGCTGTTAAAATGTTTGAGATGTTATTTCATGGTATTAGACGTTAGCATCAGAAGTGGAAAAAAAACAGACATATGATGTAATAATACAAATCTAAGTGTATTCTTTAACACATAATTTGCATATACCAGTATACCATTTGCAGTTACTTTGCAATCTGAATGTCTGAAATAAAAAAAAAACAAGTGTGGAATATTAACTGATGAATACAGACAATAAATATTCCTTTAGTTTTCAGGTACGGATCCTGAGTAAAATAACTATAAAAGGTCTGTATTGGGTTAAAAAGAGTCCATCTACCCTGAAATATTATGCACTTTGCTGCCCAATGTTGCATTTATTGTCTGGAAATGATGATTGTGTTTTCTCGGCTGATGAAATTTTATTCTTTACTAAGGCTTCTTCGGCCTAAGTGTTTGACTCTGCTTCCCCTGATGATGTGTGGTATTCGTGTGTTGTTTCTTTATAAAATAACAATCTAATTATATTTTGGTTTGAGTATGCTTTTATATTAAAATGAATAAAATCAAACTAGTAAAAGTTTTGTTTGGGGTTTTGATAACATGCAACAAACTCATACAAGTAGCCAGTGGTGGTGTATTGAGGTCTTTTACATAAGTAAAAGTCGTAATACCACTCTGTACTTAAGTAGAAGAACAAACGTAGGCCTATGGACAGCAACATTTACTTAAAGTATTACAAGTGAAAGTAGGCTACTCATTAAGTGGCAGAATGGGCTACTGATGTATTACCATCTAAGAAGCATTTTATTGTATTTGCTGCCTGAGACGGAGCTATTTTTAGATGCTTCCTACTATAAACTATCAGGTATAGCTGTCAGATAATGCAGTGGAGTAAAAAGTACAATATTTGCTTCTGAATTGTAGTGGCGTGGAAGTATGAAATACCATAAAATACAAGTACCTCAAAAGTACAGTACTACTTAATGTTCCTAGTTACTTTCACCACTGCAAATTGCATTCAGTACAGTGTACATTTTCAGTGTAAAATCCAATCCTCTTGTTTTTTTGCATGTACAAAATTTGATCAAATAATGGCAAGTCTCTTAGTCAGTCATACAATGTTTAAATTAGTTGTATTTTAAGTAGTGCTGTCAACCGGGTTAACGCGATAACACGTTAACGCAAAGCCATTTTAACACCACTAATTTCTTTAACGCATTAACACAATCGATCTATTGGAGGTTGTAGTGGCTCTGTTTTAAAGCTAGAGTGAAGATATTGGCATCATGTGAAACTACGGAATCCATCGGTACCAATCATGTCATGCTAACTTGTCGGGAAGGAGGCTACAGTAAATGACGCTACAAATGTAGGCTAAATTTTGGCGAGGAAAAACTGTCATGGCCATTTTCAAAGAGGTCCCTTGACCTCTGACCTCAAGATATGTGAATGAAAATGGGTTCTATGGGTACCCACGAGTCTCCCCTTTACAGACATGCCCACTTTATGATAATCACATGCAGTTTGGGCTTGAGTTTGCCATGTTATGATTTGAGATGTTCACTCGGTAAGTGATGAAGCTCTTTGGATGATTTCTGTCTGAGTGCTTTTACCAAGAACAACCATTCACAGAAACTGGAGATGATTTACACAATATTCAGCTGTTCTGTCCCATTGGTTAGAGGTTTAAGAATCTGGACAATTGGTGATGAACATGCCTCTACACAGGCTAATGTCAGAGCAGCATCACATTACCTAGGTCTACTTCATTGCTTGGAATAATAAATTATCCATGTTTATCCAGCTGATGCAGCACAGTGATGCACTGTAGGCATGTAAATTACCTTGTATGTAGCTGTCTCCTGATAGGGACCTGTTATGCCACAAAATGATCTTATTCAAAATTTGAATATTGTCGGTGCCACTGCTGAAACCAAAGTTAAATTAAGGTTATTGTCTTGGAAAAAAGGGAATTGCAGCAGTTTGCCATGTTATGATTTGAGCATATTTTTTCATGCTAAATGCAATACCTATGAGGGTTTCTGAGAAAAAAAATTTGTTGTTGTTTTGTATTGTTAATTGATTTCCAATAATAAATATATACATACATTTGCATAAAGCAAGCATATTTATCCACTTGCATGTTGATAAGAGTATTAAATACTTGACAAATCTCCCTTTCAAGGTACATTTTTGTATTTTTCATGCTAAATGCAGTACCTGTGAGGGTTTCTGGACAATATTTGTCATTGTTTTGCATTGTTAATTGATTTCCAATAATAAATATATACATACATTTGCATAAAGCAGCATATTTATCCACTCTCATGTTGATAAGAGTATTAAATACCTGACAAATCTCCCTTTAAGATACATTTTGAACCGATAAAAATTGTTAATTTGAGATTAATCGCAATTAATCATGGACAAAATCCTGCAATTAATCATGATTAAATATTTGAATCGATTGACATCCCTAATTTAAAGTAATTTCCACAGTTCTACATGTGCACTGAGAAGTCATGCAGCTAAGAGTTAAAAGTAAAAAAATAAAAACAACCATAGGGTGTTTTTTTCTGCTATCAAGGACGTGCGCGCTCCCGTCAGACCGTGAACGCGAACGTCGTGCGCGCTCCCGGTCTGAAGCTCGATTGCAGCAGCAGCGGACGAAGCAGCCAGCAGAGCAGCGGCGGAGCGACAAGACGGGCTCAGCTTACCTCCAACATCACACACTGTAACAGCGGAAATCTCACGCCCTGTCGGATCGTGTTAGCGTTAACAGACGGGCTGAGGATACTCACGGGCAGCAACAATAGGGTGAGTTGCTGAAGCCGGTCCGTCGTTAGGTGGAGGAGAAGATGACGATGTGGCTGTTAATGTTTGCACCTCCTTTTTATGTCTCAAAATGGCGGACAGGCCGCTGTGACTGGAGCAGCAGGTAACCGGAGTTTATCCTCCAGATAAACTATCTTACTGGAATTCAAGTCAGGTCAACGTTAGCTACTAACTATACCTTTAACTATACGTTCATTTTAGCTAGTTAGTTTTAGTTAAGAGTGAATGTACGAGCTAACTTTCTGGCTGAAGCTAACTGAAGCTAACGTTAACTTTAGCTACCGTTAAGCTACTAACTGGCAACCGTCGTCATGTCGACCAAAAGTCGTAAGTCGTAACCACGGTTATAGGACAAACATGTCACGTAAAAGGTGGTAGGGTCGTCGTAAAATTACAGCTGCATTTGGGCGTCCATCCCCAAGTTAGTAATAATCAGTAACCTGTCTCTGATTCAAATCACTAATCAAAACTCACCTTTTTTTAGAACTGCTTTTAATGTGTAATTAATATTGTTTTTTATATCTTTTTTATGATGTTCTTGTTTTATGATCTTTTGATCTATTATCTATTAGTATTAATTAGCATAGGTTGAAGTGCAGCCTGTTTAAAAAACCTTGACAACTAAATCCACTGTGGTTTCACAAGACGTGATGTTAGCTCTGTTAGATTCGAGATTCAAGATGTTTATTGAAATGCTTTTTGCTGGGAAGCTCCATTAAAATAATATGTTATATTACAATTATAAGAGGAAATACTTTAAGTTATATTACAATTACAATTAGTTATATTACAATTACAAATACTTTAAGTTATATTACAATTATAAAAGGAAATACTTTGTACTACGGCATATTAAGACTATATACAGGCATATTCAGAACAGTAACATGTATATATACATGTTACTGTTGACTTGTTTGAACATTTTAATGTCATCATGGTGGTAGATATGTTGTTGTAAATCGCTGCACATTGCTGCTGTATCCAGTGTTAGCATTTGGAGAGGGCGTTTATTAGTACATTTGTGCAGAAAACATTGTAATTGGAACAGCAGTTTTCTAACACGACATGCTCCAGAGTATATTCCCTCTGCTGTTTGTTTGTTTGTTTGTTTGTTTGTTGCTGTCATACTTGGTGGATGTTGGGTGATGGTTGCTGCTGCCATGCTCAGCTGAAGCTCTCATCATCTCTGCTGCTCTGGTTTGCTTCATGCGGTTTGTTGGCACAGTGTTAGAAAATCAGGGTGGAGCACATCGCAGGCGATGAGTTTGTATGTATTGCGTCTACCCCAGTACTTAAAGTGTCTGGCTTGTTTTCCACGTTTTCTCTCTCGTTGTGTGGCTGTATGATGCATTGAGTGATCGGGTCAGACATTTGTGGACCGAGGGGGGGGGGGGGGTGAATGCAAATCATCGCTGTAGTGGCTCACACTGGTGTTGTACACTGAATCTCACAAGCGAGATTTTAGGGCAACCTTGTCGTGATATCACATATAAAGCATTAGTTTAAGCAAGTATCCTTGGATGGTTTATTTTTTTTTATCTCAGCCACGCCTGTAAGGACTGCGTTGCAGCTGATCAACTGGAATTATGGGATATTGATGTTTTTCTTGTTGTTTTTTTAGACAGTGTTCAGCTTCAAAAAATAAACGTGGACTGTGTGCTCTCCTCTCAGGTATTTGTGTTATTTCAACTGACTAAAATGCAACCATCTTG
This sequence comes from Sebastiscus albofasciatus, assembly GCA_916701655.1. Classification (NCBI taxonomy): domain Eukaryota; kingdom Metazoa; phylum Chordata; class Actinopteri; order Perciformes; family Sebastidae; genus Sebastiscus; species Sebastiscus albofasciatus. The sequence goes on along the minus strand of CAKAOI010025939.1, from coordinate 22,648 downwards.
AAGAGGAATGTGATCCCCTTTTCAGCTTGTAGTTATTTTGACAGCTATAATCTAACAGCTGTTGGATCTTTTGTGAATCTAGCAATAATATGCTAACATTAAACACAACTATCCCTTAAACAAACAAGCTATTGAATTGATTCGACTGGAGCAACGCTGATGAAGGCTCTGTTCTTAAAATCACTGATGAGGAATATCTTGCCACTTGTGGTGAGTCAAATGGAGTGACTCTTAGGTTTCCTCTCAGTTTATGATGATTTCCTCTGTTGTTTCAATGTTGGTTTATGTCTTTGTCAACCTAAGAAGCCTATATTTATCCATCCATCCACTATCTGTAACCGCTTATCCTGTTCAGGGTCGTGGGGGGGCTGGAGTTGATCCCAGCTGACATTGGGCGAAGGCGGGGTACACCCTAGACAGGTCACACAGAGACAGACAACCATTCACGCTCACATTCACACCTACAGGCAATTTAGAGTCAACAATGAACCTAACCTGCATGTCTTTGAACTGTGGGAGGAAGCCGGAGAAAACCCACGCTAACACAGGGAGAACATGCAAACTCCACACAGGAGGGCTGAAAAAAAACAAGCCAGGTTTGAACCTGTGACCCTCTTGCTGTGAGGTGGCGGTGATAACCACTGCACCACCCATAAGCCTATATTTATCACTGATATATTATTTAACTAGACACACACTATTTGTACATTTGTTACTAAAGGCAGTCTTATTTCTGACAGACTAATCTGCATTTATGAATTGTTCTTCTGTGAACACATTGGTGTTGTCTTTTCTAAATGAAGATGCCATGTAATTTGTGTCTATAATGTAATTAAGTTTCACAACATTTCACGTGTCAAAAATGCCATTTATGCAGACTAACCGTGATGTTGAAATGGCTCAAAGTTCAAACTACATTGCAAAGTACTTGAAACAGATTCCAACTATGTATCGCGTGTCCAAATTTCTGTGTTGACAACTTGGTAAAAGGAGCTACTGTGAAAACAGCAGCTCTCTTTCTTTTGAAATACCGGCATGCTTAATTTCTCGACAGATTAGTTGAAAGCGTTCTTAGTCAGTCCCGAGTGTTATCAAAAGTTGATTTGAATAAGTGCATCCCGGCAGCCAGTCTCTATTCAGTGCTGCCAGCAATGGAAACACAGCAACACCAATTGTACAAGCTTCAGCCATTTGAAGAGCTGCTTTGCTGGCACTTGTTGCCAGTTCAACTAGAGAGTAAAGCAAAGGAGAGCCACAGAAAATGTAGGGCGTTCTTCTCTAATGTCGTTGGGGTAGTCTTGTTAAAGTAAAGACTGAAGTATTACCTGAAAGGAGCAGAATGTACAGTTTTGCCGAGGGGGCCTCCTCTTTATTTTGTGTCAACAGACAATTATGAGCATGAGCGTCTGTTTATCTTTGTGATTTTGGCAGGCTGAAGGGCATATAGATACCCGCATGACTCTCCTTCCCTGAGCCGACAGTAGCACAGAGGTTGACCTTCTAGACAGTGAGCTGACTGGTCATTAACCGCTGCCAGCAGCACCTGCCTGTCAACCTACAAATGACCGCTTTAATTGTGAGCAGACTTCTGACAATATTGGCATGAAACTAACACTACTGACAACAAGCTCTAGATGAGGTTGAATATAAGTAGCCTGGAGAATTGAATGGTTTGATTTGAACATACTCCATACTTGCCAGTTTGGCAACACTAACTGACAGACTCAGGATACACTTCCAGTCTAAATTTAGAGCTATAATAATTTAAAGTGGTAACATGTTGGCATGAAGTGAATACCCTAGAGAGATAGAACAACCTTAAGGCTGCCAAGTGGGCATTTACTTGCACTGTACAATTAACTCAAACATGTATGAATGAAGGAGGATAGCTAGTCTTTATTTTGTGTTTCCCAACTGTGTATGCAGGTTGGCTCGGACATGTGATTGAGTTGTTGTCCCTGTGAGTTTCCTTCCTGCACAGTCTCTTGTCCCTCTGTGTGTGGATGTGGGCTCTGATTCACTAATCAGGCCTCTTACATCAGGTACCACAACCGATAGGACGATGGCCGGGTAATGTGATTGGCAACATGCACTAGTCAGTTTGAGATTGAGTAATTTTTCCATCGGGTGACTACTGTTTTAAAATGTATGGAGGAACAGACGATTCATTCCTTCAACTGCTGCTGTATTGTGTTAATAGACCCTCCTTTTCCAAGCCACTGAAGGGAGATATCACTAGCTGTGTAATTTAATAAGGTTAGCTGATTGTTACCAACCCACATAGCTGACACAGGCACCTTACGGGTCGTAACGGCTGCAGATTGAAAGCTGAGCCAGATGTTCACTCGGTTAGTGATAAAGCTCTTTGGATAATTTCTGTCTGAGTGCTTTTACCAAGAACAACCATTCACAGAAACTGGAGATGATTTACACAATATTCAGCTGTTCTGTCCCATTGGTTAGAGGTTTAAGAATCTGGACAATTGGTGATGAACATGCCTCTACACAGGCTAATGTCAGAGCAGCATCACATTACCTAGGTCTACTTCATTGCTTGGAATAATAAATTATCCATGTTTATCCAGCTGATGCAGCACAGTGATGCACTGTAGGCATGTAAATTACTGTGTATGTAGCTGTCTCCTGATAGGGACATGTTATGCCACAACATTTGAATAGTGTCGGTGCCACTGCTGAAACCAAAGTCAAGTTAAGGTTATTGTCTTGGAAAAAAGGGAATTGCTGCATCAAAACCAAACATAACAATAAGGGCTCGACAGTAAAGCTTGCCAGGTGGCCATTGGCCACAATTTTGAGAAACTGGCAACCAGTTCTTGGCCTTTGGTTGCCATCAGTGGCAACCACTTTTTAACATGTAAACAATAGGGACAGCAAACCGCAAACCATGCACCCAACTCACTTCAGCTGTATGTGAGAGGGGATTCAGCTGTCTAAGCAGAATCAGATAGATTAGAGGTCATTTCTGAAAGTAGAGATGATCAACAAGCTGTTGGTGTCACTTGAGGGACCCACAATCCAATACTTCAATGCTGAAGGGTCAATAGAGTGCTGCAGGGATGACGTATGTATACCAGGAATTGAGGGTGGACACATTAACAGATAAATACTTAAGATCAAAATTCTGTAAAGTATCAGATAAAATACAAAGTTCTTCGGTAACTGTAATAAAGCTTTTGTTCTTTTATGTTAAATATACATTTTTTATCATTCAAAGTTGCTAAAACTTAAGTGGAATACTTTAATATCCTCTGCAATAATGTAAAAAATATGTAGTCCAATATTTAAAAAAACTATATCACAAATCTTTACAGAAAAATATGAATCACTGAAGAATTAATCTGAAGCACCTACTACTGCACAACAATAGTAATTTCCTTGCTCTAATTCAAAATGATGCGTCAGTCGCTGCACAGAGGACTTTTGTCTCCCAGTTGTATTGACCTGAAGTGTTTGTGTGCTATTTGTGCTCAACTGGAGCTCTGTCAACATGCAGCGAACATAAACAGTGTTATGAAATCTCCCTTAGCTATTACTTTATTGCATCTTTTAGTAATTTTGCATTTATTGTATTCCATATGTTATTTCACTTGATCAGTTGTGCTCCATGTTGCTTGTAAAAGGCAGTCTAGGATGATAATAACATTCCCATGATACAGGTGTTATGAAAGTGAAGTCATCATCAGAATATGAAGGTGCTCCAGATTCCAGCTGTTTGAGATGCTTTGCTTTGTGGAGACGATGACATAATGACACTTGCAGAGAACTGTGAACAAGAGGTGACAGTTAGGTGAAAACTGTCAGCATTGTCAGCATTGCTGTGGTGGTATGTGATGAGCCACTGAGACACTCTATCAGTTAGACTTCACCTTAGGCTCTGACTAATGTATATTTTCCTTTTGCACGCCATTCCTCCGGGCGTGTTCCTTTGTTCAGACATTGTTAACCATCAGAAATGTTGTGCACATACCTCGTCAGTCATACTTGGCAGGGGGAGTGACAAGTTGTAATATTGTACTGCTGTCTGATATGTTAGTTTGACCAGATACCTAATTTGTTCAACTTCAGTGTTGTCACATGTACATTAACTGTAAATCAAGTTTTTTTGAGAGTTTGTATCAAACTGAGTCAGTAGTTAACATCTTTCTGTAACATTCTCTTTGAAAGATTTGCCGACACATTACTCTGTTTTCAAACATGGGTTTCCTGTTTACTTGGTTTGATATGAGTGTTTTGACTGAAATCTTATGTTTGGTGGTCCACATTTTAAATATCCAGGTCCAATTCACGTGCTAGATTATATAAAAGCAGACTGTGTGCACAGACAGTGATGCAATGGGTGTGGTTCATTACAATTTTGACTTGGCGCTTGCTTGTTGCATTCTTGAAGTGACAGAGACAGAGGATGTTTTCCATTATTCATTAAAAATGGCATTTTAACAACAGATAAGCTGTTAAGACTCATCAGGAAATTAAATGGCATCTCTCAAAAGCAGTCGGCGCCATTACTGTAAGGGGCCCTTTATTGCACAGTTCCTGCTGATACACAAAGACCAGAGAATCAATGGGAGGAAGACCCATAACCATTATTAACCGTCAGTGGGCAGATTTATAGATGCACCACGGCTGTAGCCCATTCCAACAACACACAACCACATTTTGTGCTATACCAATTAGCCTGATTATGTGATTGTGCAAACATTTTGCTCAATACTGAAGCCACAAATGAGATTTGCAGAGAGGGGAGTCTAACACATTAATGGATACTCACAGCGATGACAGATGCCAGCAGCACGGAGGGAAGTATCAATATATAGCAGATGACCTCATTTCACACACCGCAGCAGTTTTACAGGTTGATGTTGAAGGCACATGCCTTTATATGGATGTTTTGTATGTGGAGTTTTAGATTAGAGTAGGGCTGTGTATTGGCAATAATCTTGGGCTATGATATGTATCATGATACAGTGGTAACGATATTGCAATATGTTTTTTTTTTTTCAAATCTAATGTTAGGAAATATGTATAAAATCTGAGTTTAAAAAAAGTAATGATATGAAATGGCTACTATGGGGACCAACATCATTACACATGAATACAATTGGACTCATTGGATCCACAAGAGTCTCCGCTTTACAGTGATACCCAATTTATGCAATTCCAAGACTGTATGCAGAAATATTCAAATACACCATTTTAGAATAGGGGAAAATATCACATTTTGTACTGCATGCAAAAAACGACATGGTTTTTGCCCAAAACTGCATGTGTTTATCATAAAGTGGGCATGTCTGTAAAGGGGACACTTGTCGGTACCCATAGAACCCATTTTCATTCACATTTCTAGAGTAGGGATGTGCATTCCAAGCAAAAATACTATTCAAAAATCACTGGGAATTAGTCGATTATTTTTTGAAAACCGCCACATAACCCTCACCCACCAATTCTTCGACAAAATTTAGCGCAACTTTGTAGCATTATTTAGCCTCCTTCCCAACATGCAAGTATGACAATGGTTGTACCAATGGATTCCTTAGGTCTTTTTGTTTCATATGATGCCAGTATCTTGACTCTACCTTTTAAAACTGAGCCAGTTACAACCTCCGAAATACAGAATAGCTGCCGGCGGGCTGTTGGATTTTTAAAAGGTTAATTACAAATCGATACAGCTTTTTGGAGAATTGATGTAGTATCGCAAAACATAATATTGTATATTCGTGTAGCGATATTTTCTTACACCCCTAGATTAGCGATAGTAATTTTAGCTTCAGTGCCATTGCCTTATTATGTTGTTGTACTGCTGTGACGCTGAAGCACAGCAGAGTGTTTGGGCAACGGCCAGAAACTCCCTGCACGCTGTAATCCACACAGTCAGAGGTAAGCAGATATTTGGACTTCTGTTACATCAGGTGTGGTGACCTCAGAGTCCAGAGGTTAGCTGTTAGCTACTTTCGGTTGCTTTCTACAATGTCAAGATAACAAATAAGCAAACACCACAGTTTCACCTTCATAAAATCAGCTGAATGGACTTAATCATACATCAGCAGGCGTCATGTTTTGAATATACGTAGAAGGTCCCTAAGCTGTTGTGCTCTTTTTCAGCAAACAAAAGCAGAAGTGAAAAGGAGCTATTTTCCCTTGTGGTAATGTCACTCCTGCACCATCAGCTGAAATGAGGAATGTGTGAATTTTCCTTCATTTTAGCTTCCCGGGGTGTTTCCAGTCCTCATGCTTACTCCAGAGACACATCAGTTTCCTTCGCTGCTCCTTTGACACACAACAGATCTCATCTCATTGTCTTCTGTACATGTGTCTGGACATCTGTGCATGGATGTAGTTTTGTCGGTTTGTTGCAGGTCTCTAGAAGGAGGTAAATTGGCTTTGTTTGTACCTTTGTTTACTGGTCTGGCAGAGATTTAGTCAGGCTGGTCCCAGTAGACTAAGAGGCTTATTGTAGCTCACAGTTAGTATTCTAGTGAGTACCTGCTTTGGTAGAGTGCTTTTCAAGACTACGATGCAGTGTAAAAATAGACTTCATCACATTATTGAAAGCTGCATCGACATTTATTGTTCCTCACATCAATACTCCACTCCTGACAATAAATGAATTGTCACACTAACACTAATATATTTTTTGCTGAAGGTCATAATGATTTCACCGTGCCATCAGTCAGGCCAGCCAGCTCTTGAGGAGTTATCATAGTGAGACGATAGGCTCAAGAGCACAGCCGTTACTCGAGCCTGCTCGGCTGTGTCCTGTTTTTCTTTTCTGTTGGCAACCTGGGAGGAGAAGTACGTTGCTCGGAGAATGTGGGTCAGCTCTTGTATGTTCACTGAGAAAGGAATTTGCTGCAAGAGCGGACCAGAGCTCTCAGACCAGACTGGTGACATGACAGACAGATTATGGAGGTAGATAGGAGTGAAGCTGAAAAGCAAATGAAGGAGGTGGTTTATGAAATGTCTGATAAAGGGGCTTTGCTGTGGGAGTCACATTCTCTTTCTGGTAGAAAATAACAATACATTTTGTGCTTTTGTTATTTTTTTTTCCATTGTTGACAGATTCTTCAGCCATTTTATCTGCGTATAAACTGGTGCAGACATTGATGCAGTACTCCTCTGGCCCATAAACATCTCCACCCACTCTTCATGTTATCTGTCATGCATACTTAATGCTGACTTTCCCTCTCTCTCTTCTCCAGATGCAGTGTAGACTTGGCTGGTGACTGGTCTGCAGGCTCTCCACTTCTCTTGTCCCTGGAGTCAGCCAGTTGGGGGGCAGATTCCTGCGTTCCCCTTCTCTCCGTCTGAGTCTTTTGTCTGGACAAAACCAACTGCCCGCCATTGGAGTACACAGCTCGTCCTCGCCCGTGTTGCTTGGATCAGCACAGCTCATCTCCTGACTGAGGAGAGCGCAGCAGCTGCACAAGATTCACCTTCTACCAACCGATCCCTCCCAGCCCTGCCCACACTGCCCCGTCACCATGGTGCTGTCACAACGGCAACGAGATGAACTGTAAGTCGCCAACACACCTTTCATTACATGTGGCTGAGAATATGACGGTCAGATTAAAAATATATGGATCGCATAGATTTATACACTGTGGTTACAATGTTGTCCATCTGTTGCATCATGTGATGAGACGCGTTTCATTTCACATTCGTACTAGATTCACTTTCATGTATTCACACATACTGACACTTTCACAGCTGCCCAGTTCAATCTCATTCTTCTGATGTTACTGAGAAACTTTGAAGGAATGAACATGGTTTGGTCATTTTCTCAAAGCCACTTTGAAGGTGTTTCTCATAGGAGGGAAGCGCAATATTCATTTCAGGGCTGCAACTAAGATTTCTTTTTGTTATCAATTCAATCAATCAATCTACTGATTTATTTTCTGGATTAATCAAATAATTGTTTGATCTATGAAAATGTCAGAAAATGGTGAACAATGCCTAACACAATTTCCTTAATATTAAGATGTTATCCAACTGCTTATTTTGTCTGACCAATCTTCCAAAATCTAAATTCATTCAATTAGTTGCCAATTTATTTTCATTTAATCACTGCAGCTGTAATTCATTTAAAATAGATATCTTTGTATCTATTGTATGTTTCATCCTAATCCAGACATGCTCAAAGCATACTACAACCTAACTCAAAAATTGAATATATCGGCAGTTATTTTTATGTAAGAGCATAAAAAGGTCGGTTCGAGCAATTGAAAGTTCTACCAAATGCCAACAATTCAGGCTTAATTTAGGCTGACCCTTAATCAGAGATATAAAAACCTCAACTACAGTCAAGTCAAGAGAAACTTGAATAAATGTAGTTGTTTGAAGGAGGTGTTTTCACTGCAATATAAAATAGATCTTAGAAAGGGAATTATGACCTGTTTAACTTCATAACACTTTTTACCGTGGTATAGAATTGGTATCGAGAATGGTGGGATTTCACTGGTATTGGTATTGACTACTAAATGTCTGGTATTGTGACATCCCTAACCTGAGCACTCTAAGAATGTTATTTTCTGTTATGTTATGTTCCAGGTTTTATCACCTCAACAAGTTTGAACCAGTAGATCTCCATTCTTATTCTTGTCATCTTCTGCCTGCTGACATTTTTGTTGACACATTGTGGCAGCCCATGTTATTCTGACTCATAAAATCAAATGTGAGAGTCAAACGAGCTAAGCTGCTGTTGTGCTGATCTGAGTCAGATGTTTCTTGAAGCTGCCTAGAGACATGAGTGCCAATTACAGTGTGAACGATTTCAATGAATGGATTAATGCGTGCCTGTTCCAATGAACTCGTTTAGTATACCTGTTCCGAAGAAAAAAGAGACTACTCCCAACTTGTTAATTGTTTTGAAAGCCTAAAAGGCAATTCCTGTTTTAATTGTGCTTGTCATTGCTTCCAGGCATAGATGTGCATTGATTACTAGAATCAGTTTAAATAGGGACAGTTTTGTTATTTTTTGTCCTTGGTACCACTCAGGAAGAATCAATGACCTGAGGTTCCTGAGCTCCTCTGAGGTCTTGCAGCACAAATGTATTGATCCTCTACCTACACTATTTCCCCCTGAAAATGTTTAGTATTCACAATTTGCCCTATGTGACCTTTAGGTGAAGCTTAGAGTGCTCCTTAAAAAAAAAAAGGGATCCAAAGTGTTATGACGAGCTTCATGCACTTAGTCTCTGCACACTGTCGGTGCTCAGTGATTCCACAGGGAAACCATGTGCACAAGATGTCTGAAATCTGCCTTCAAATTGTCTGGCATTGGCACTAAAGTGGCATACAGACAAAGAAATATCTGCACACGTGCTGTGTGGTGTATATTGAGCAAGTGGGGGAAAGTGGGGGAGACTGTGATAATGAGGGAACTGTAATATGGCTCTGCTGAGTCTGTTAGCTAAGTAATTAACCCCTGAGACGGGGGATGAAAAGTTAAGGCAGTTACAAGGTCATGAGAAGGAGATGAAATGATCTTGTCGAGCTTTAGTCCTTAAGAATTCCCTTCCACTTAAGATGTATGTTAAAGTAGCATATTTAAAAAAGGATATGATAGATATGTTTGCCTCTGACTTGAAATGAGTCAACAACCCTGTTTACTAGGGCTGGGACGATACACCCATCTACCGATTCAATACTATCACGATACTTGGGTGCCGATTCGATATGTATTGCGATTCTACAAGTATTGCGATTTGATATTCCGATTTATTGCTAATATAATACAATATCTAAATGAATACAATCAAAATATTTGATTTTCAGTATGTATGTAGTGAGAGATGTCCTGAAGTCAAATCTATCAGTCATTGTCAGGCATTATTTATTAAAACATTTTCATCATAAACTAGTGGTATTTTCATTTTAATTTATAAGGGACATGTAGTGTTTTATACTTCTGGTGTATATAATCCAATTAATCTTATTTCCATATATGTATTTTGTATATACAGTTCCCTTTGTTAACACCTTATTTTGAAAATGGGACGTAGTCACATGTATATACTTCCGCTAACTTTGCCAAGTCTGTCGCTAGCTCTTACCGTCAGCTCCGTTCTCTTTATCATCCATGGTCAGCTCCATCAGGGCTATTTGAATGCATTTAACATAAATGTCAGTATATTGGTGCTCTACAGTTGTATAGTCAGCCGATTTGACCACGGAGATGGTAGTGGCGGCTGGCATGACCGTAAGTTACCACAAAACGATAAGATTTCCTGTCCATGACAGAGTTAGCATGCAGCTTTAGCCATGATGTCTAGCTCTGCCTTTCCTGGCAACATGTGAAACCCAAAGTGTTTACACATTTAAGTATGGAGTGTTTACCACGTTGGATTTAACATGTGAGTATGCAGGTCATATTCACACGGACCCTCCGCCGTTTTCTACTTTCTCACTTCAGCTCACTGCAGCCAGCTGTGGTTTGTTTTGGTTGACGGATAGGGAACAGATATGATGTCACATTACTCAGACTACAACAATAAAAGCGGTAATTTCCTTTTACTTCTGCATAGATTCTGGCATTTCAAAATCAATTTCAAAATCGTAAAAAAAATTGTGATACATTTGATGAATATTTTTTTTTCTTACTACTACTGTTTA
>CAKAOI010025939.1:0-11999 GCA_916701655.1 Sebastiscus albofasciatus | reverse complement strand
TCGGTCATCCCCCCCCCCCCCCCCCCCCATCTTGCAATGTCATTGAGAAGTGCATCAGCGTTCACATGACAAGGCTCTTAACATTCCTCACTATGTCTCTGTGTTGTTAGATTAGCGCTGTGGGAGGATCTGTTGGTATGGAGAGAGCTATTGGAATGCTAATCTGTCATGCTATTTGCTATTCAGAGGAAACTGCCAGAGACCCCTTTCCCCCTATTCTCTCCTCTGTTGCACAAGTCTCTGGCCCCATATAGCTTACAGGAAACTGGTGTGGGACCATCGCACCACTTGAGTCACATTCAAGCATCTGTTGCATTCTTCCCGTTGGAGATGTCGCTTGGCTCAGTTGGTTGCTCTCATTGAGTTTGTCGGCTATAAAGTGCCCCTAAGATCTTATTTCCTAACTGGCAGCCTCATTTAGGGAAGCCAGCTTGAAAAACCAGCGGCCCATTTTGAATCAGGCAATATAGCAGAGAGGGTAATGGGGACAGTGACCGGTTGACTGTCTGCTATTCATGCTCATTTTTCATCGGGCCCCCTCCTGTCTTTGTCACAGCCTTGTTTACCATCACGCAGCCCACAAATAAAGTAGTTGTTGTTCCCATTGCATTCAGGCCTTGTCTTCCACTTTTTTAAACTGCAACTGACAGAAGCAATAAAATAACTGCAGGGAAACTATCTAATCTGCACAAACTTTACTGTGTGTGCCATTAGAACAAATGTTTTTGGCATTTAATATTTTTTAGGTGAAATTATAAAGAATGAAATTGAAAAAAAGACAAGGCTGTTTATCCTTGTTGTTTTTGTCGTTCCAGTAGACCTTGCTCTTCCAGAAAGACCACATAACTGTTTTATTACTGTTGTCGAACAAAATATTCTAAAAAGAGAAATAATATTTGGCCCCTAAACTGGTATTTTGTCAGCACTGCAGTCAGATGCCGTGATTGCGTAGCATCCTCACAACAACTCTATTTTTATGAGCATAGCCAATGAAAAGCGCATTTGTGTCTCTTACCAGGGTCAGGGGACTCGTCCCCGCTGGCATGTAATAAAAATAGATGCAGAACACAAACTATCTGCTCCCCTGAAAGACCTGGAGGCACCCATCTGCAGATGGGCCTTTTTCTTTTGAAATTTCTCCTTGCTACACAAAGAAAACCCCTTCAGCCATCTCCATGTCTTAGGCTACAAGATGGTTCATGTGATTTTTTTTTTTTTTTTTTTTTTTTTTTTGAACCTCCCCTGGCTGTGAATGTGGTGACATAACAGGTTAAATGCAAAGACGTCTGCCATTCAGAAGACATAAAGGTGACTTAGACAATGAAAGACTGTAGTATAGTATAGTACAGTCAAAGTTATGGCATGACTAGTTTACAGTGGCAAAGGACATCTGTTTAAGGCGATACAGAGTTCCACAGTTTAATAAGGTTAGACTTGTGCACCATTTAATCCTAAAATTAAATATGGAGCCTAATTGCAAATCAAATGTACGTCGAAGGGTCTTGAATTGTCTGCGATGATTGTAATGGTGTTTTAAATGTTTGTATCCTTGTTTTTTGTCTTTGTTGATGTTTCAAATGAAGCTGATGGGATGCCAGAACATTTTCAGACTTACTGTGTGACTATTGCACATGCGTACATCGCAATGTTGATGCTGAAACGATACATCGTGCAGCCCTACTGACATTATACTCTTATGTGTTATTAGTCATCAAAAAAAGTGATATTATCATGATTTGCCAAAGCTTATACCTTTTTAATTAATTGCACTGATTGCATTGATTACTTCCTAATTTGGTCCAGAGATGCAGTATTTCTGTCGTAGCACTTCAGTGTTTGGGTGTGACAGGAGCCTCCTGAGGGGGATTGCACACAGACATTTGTTGCTGGCACACACAGACACTTGGTCTAGCATGTTCAGTTCCCGAGCCTCTCTATTGGTGCTCAGTGTAGTGAACGCGACCGGTTGCATCTGCAGGGGGTCTATCAGCAAAACAGATCTGATTTTGCCTCGGGACTGACACACAGATGGATTGGCATGGTAACAGTGTCTGTGTTCTGGACCCACCATCCCATATCAATCATTCATCGTCCCCCATATAAAAAGGACTTTTAGAAAGAGGACCAGTCTACCGCATGTAGAAACCTTTGAGTTTCTAATGGATGCCTGATCACAGTGGATCTTACTTTGTTTTGTTCAATCTCATTCATTTTGAAGATAATGAATGCTGAATTATGACCACCATCCACATCTTTATTGTGCATCACTAATGGCACTTTTTTAATCTACTAACTGGTTTCCTGACCACTTGCTTTTCATGTTAACCAGACCTTTCCTCTTTTTGAATCCCTAGTTCTTTATAACCCTCTGATCATGTTATTGTATGTTTCATCATGTTGAAAAAATTTAAATCATGTATGACAAAAAGTGATGCATCTCATTTACAGCTCTGCCCACAATAGCATTAACACAACCAGAGATATTAAAAAGGATTACTTCCTCAGTAGATCTGGTTTAATATATATGTATGTATACTGTATGTGATGTGAAGCCTAGTCTCATATTGGGGCTGCACAAATATTGTTTCTTTATCGCCATCGCAATGTTAACTTGCACGATAAACACGTTGTGAAAGACTGCGATATTGCAGTCAGGGATTTTTTTAGTTAGTTGAGAGAGACTATCAGTAGAAAACTAACTGCACTTTAAAAAAAACAATTTTTTTTTTCATTGGTGCCTTTTGTGTTCAGTGTTCAATAAAAGAAAGTTGCAAATAATTTCCATTAATTTTCATAATTCAACAAGCAATTTGTTGTATTTTAGCAGTATACTGAAAGCAACAGAAAGGCAGAACTGAGTACACTTCTGTTTATTTATCGCAAGAAATATCATTATCGCGATATTCAACAACTTCATTGTATGTTGCATATTTTCCTCATATTGTGCAGCCCTATCTCACATCTGTTTATCCTTGTTATCCTTTATTTGCCCAAGCTTTAAGTCTACACACCGTCATAGGATTTAAGAAAGTACGCTTAACTCTTCAAAGCTTTCGCTTCAGTTCGGACAACAAAGCTCCATCATCACCATGTGGCAATAATGTGTGCACACTACGCCCATTATAGAAAAAGTGTGTGACTTGTTTGTGTATTTTGGTGTGTAGACCCTGCTGCTTTTTGATCTGTGATACACACACACACACACACACACACACACACCTTCTCCATAGTGAAGAATAGTCGCTGTTGTGTTAACTCTGTATTCGGTAAAAAAGACAGTCCTGGATTGGACGTTAACTCTTCTGTGGATCCCAGTGGGAGAGAGTTTCCTCTTTGAAGTCTTCTTCTGGCTTAAGGGTTGATCCCCACTGCAGTGCTCGTAACTTATATGAAAGAAGACTGCTTTCTTTCCCTCACAACCTACCTGTTTCACATTGAAATGAACAGCATTACGATAAACGCCCCTCTAAGAAGCTTTGAGATGAGTTGGGAATCAAGTAAAGGGTAGAAACTTTTATGGAGGAACCAAATCTTTCTTTAATTTTTTTCTCTTTTGAAATTATACGGTGGATTCATTGTCTGGTTAATCTAGCTGGTGATTACCTTCAGGCGACACGCTTCATGTCTCGGTAACCAGCGCCTGGTGTTCCCCCTCATAAGTCAAGCAAGAGAAATAGATTGGCTACACTTTTCATGGAGATCCAACTGTAACTGGTCAATTATGCAATCCTGTCATATGATTTTTGTGGAATGCTTCTCCATGAGAAGTTATCAGCTGTTCAGTACTCAGCTGTTAAGACGGAGGAATAAGCTTAACCTTTTTAGCTCTCCACTGTCCTACTTCTTCTTTTAACACACCCTCTGCTCTTGTTACTTTCACACATTGAACCTTTCAGCAGAAGTAGTGATTTATTTCCTGTCAAATTTAGTGTAAAGTTTGTTTACCCATGACATCACATGACCGTCCTCGACATGTAAGATGAGGCTCGATGCACCTGATGTAAAGTACATAGTGTTTCTCCCACTGTCAGTGTGCAGATTCATCGGGTCCTTTGTTTGATTTAGTAGTAGCGCTGACATCTTGTGGTTCTTTCAGCTGTCATGCTTGACAAAATGCTCGTCCTACTGGTTTTTAGACTTTCCACCAACTCAAAACACATAGATGCCTTCAGTAAATTGCAATGCCGTTGTTCATACCAATTCTACAAAGATCCCCTGATTCTTCAGGTCTTGAAAGGGAGAACTGAAAGAATGACATGGGAGTGTTGCCCATTCTCACACATGAACCTAAAATGACAAAAATCTGAAAAAATATCCGGGTAAATCTGCACACTTGATAGAACTAGCTCTGTTTTAGTCCTGAAAGGAAGTCCCACACTTTGCCAAGTTAGCACAGTCTTTACTTGAAGATGAGGATAAAAGAAATGTGAAATAATAAGCTGTTTAATCATTATTTTTTCTGTAGCAGTACTGCCGTGCATCGCTCTTGGCCTTGCTGCTTGAATACGTGTACTTAGCAGAGACGGTGGTTACATCACCAGCAGCACTGCTCTCTCGTCCTCTGCTGTTTGCACAGTGGCTGTCATCTCCGAGAACAACCTCTGTAACCTCTTAATGAAACACAATCATCCCCTCATCATAAAGTGGTAATACAGTTGTTATCAAACAGTCCATGTCTAAGGGCGTGGACAATGTGCTCATAGGGAACAAAAACTGACATGAGATATATGCCTGTGAAATAATACACAGGAAGGTGAATTTTATATGTGCCGAGGGACCTTTCAGAGAGTAGATTTCTTCCTATTAAACATTTATCAGCAGTTTTGAAAGGTTGAACAGGTCCATACATCGGCCGGTCTAGAAATACTCCTTTTGTAAGGTTTGCGCCCATAGATAGATGTATGACACAGGGCAATGGCCTGGCCAGGCAAGCAAAATGTCCTTCCTTTAAGATTCATTAGAGCATTTAGAGTCTGTCTGTAGCTGATGAGTGCTGTATGCAGTGTGAAGGGTTGTGTTTCTTTAACATTTAGGCAGAGTGGGTGGGTAGCTCAATGTGTCTGTAATGAAATGAAATTAAAGTAGTGCTTTGACAAGAGAGCACTGGTGATGTCTTTGCTGGACGACTTAGGTCCAGGCTTTGTAAGTCAATAAAATCCATAATTATTGGTAAATTAAGTGTATGAGCATCGTATGGGAGTCAGACCCAAGGCAAAGACAATTCAGCTGAAGCAGAATAAATTTTTGTTGGTCTTTTGAACTTCTGATGGACTTTTTTCATTCTCACTTTTTCACATTTTTAGACTAGATGATTGATTAAAAAATGTATACATTGCAGTGTTGTAGTCAAGACCACCTAAACCGAGACCAAGTCATGACCAAGTCTAGAGTGTATTGAGACCGAGTCAAGACCAAGACCAAACCAGTGTGAGTCCCCCACTGCATGACACACTTATGATAAAATGTGGAACATGCAAACCAGAGGCACTCCTCAAAATGATCTGAAAGATCCACATGTTCATAAAACCACTCACAGAATGCGTTCACTTTCTTGGAGCACGTGTCAAGGTTACAGCCGTTAACAGTAACAATAAATTGAAATTAAAATTAGAATCAAGTTATTGGTTTCATTTGAAGTAGGAAGTTTTACATCCAATCACAGTAATAATGTTAACAAATAAACCAGACAATGCACAGGCAATTTAGTGACGTCCCCGCAGTTGTGGTCTGGTCTAGTCTTGAAATAAAATCCTGAGTCCTCTTTGTCTGAGACCGAGACAAGGCTGAGTTAAAATGCGGTTGAGTCCGAGACAAGACCGATCTCGAGTACTACAACACCGATACATTAGAAATAATTGTTAGTGGAAGCCCTCATGTCATGCTTGTAAAATGTTAAGGTGCTTTCAGACTGAGCGGTCGCCGCTGCCTCCGCCATTGTTTTAATTGTAAACACAGCAGCAGCCGTGCCGCTGAGGTCTTATTCTGGCATCGCTCAACTGTACTGTTGGCCATACTAAAAAGCACAAACATGGGTTAATGTTAATCCAATGACCATTGAAACAGAACAGCTCAGTCACCACCAGGTACAGCTTAATCTGTTTTTGAACTACACAAGATGCTCTTGATGTGTTATGCAGCACACTTCAAACAGCTTAACAGTTAAATGTTTTAGTTACTAAAACTGGTCACGTTTTTATATCTTTACACGGAATGTAGTGGAGTGAAGGAAAGGGTGGATGCTCTGTTAGTAAATATTGCTCATTTTTAAAATGATGTGAAAGTGAATTATCATGGAGCGTGAAATGGGAGGAAGTGATGTCACTGGCTGGCAGACATGCTGGATGGCTGACTCACCTCTCTTCTCCGAAGGATGAGGTCATGCATCTCTTCCTAGTCTCTGTTTGGGTCACAGGCTGCAATTTCCCTCTCACTCAATTAAGGGTTTATAGTACATAAGAGAGCAGCTCAGTAACGGAGGTCTGACTGACCACAGCATAGATATAACCAATGTGAGACTCACTGAATGACACAACATTATTTACACTTTTGAATTGTTAGCGAGTGTTCAGTGCTGCTTCCAGTCCTCACAGAGAAAAAGACCATGTTTACAGCTACAATGTGGGCTTTCAGGCTTTCTATTGTTCTTTTTCCCCTCTTCTATCTGTCCTCTCTGTCCACGTACTCGCCCTGCCCTCTTTCTCACTATCTCCCCATCACGTCATCTAGCTGTGGGCTGTTAGTAACCATGGAAACCAGCCGGTTTGCTCTCCTTCTGTCGACATTAGTACACATCTTTTCCCCTGATTTCTTCTCAGTCTTTGGGGACTGAATATATTGAAAACTGCATGTTGGTGTGTGGTTTGTTTTTATTATTTTTCCACATGCAGGGTGAAGTGGGGGTCAGAGGGGCAGTGGGTACTTTGTGTTCATGTCTGCTTCCGGCACTGAGGCTCTTTAACAGACACACACGCTAACAATATTGTTCTTTGCTGCGATTTTGAGTGCTTATATTTGAAACAATATGCGTTCAAAAACAGAAACAGGAGGTGTTGTATATAAATATTAGCCCCCATTTTGTTCACCTTCTTTGCTGTGTGGCTGTGCTGTTTTTTTTTGCAAATGACCGTGTGTGCGCTATTCTTAGATCATGCAAAAACACTTGAAATATATTGAATATGATTCATGATTACCACCTTATCCCCTGGAACTACTTAAATAAACTGCTCCACCATGTGGTTTTGCATACAACACCATGCAGCTTAGAAAGTGAGGCATGAACATTACATCAACTTGACTTTTGTAGGGCTGCAACTAACAATTATTTTCATAGTCAATTATTCTGTCGATCATTTTCTCGATTAATCGATTAGTTGTCAACTATTAAATTAATTACCAACTATTTTGATAATCAATTAATTGGTTTAAGAATTTTTTTAAGAATAAAAAAGTCAAAATTCTCTGATTCCAGCTTTTTAAATGTGATTATTGTTTGTTTTCTTTTCTCCTCTATGACAGTAAACTGAATATATTTGAGTTGTGGACAAAACAAGAAATTTGAGGACCTTTTATTTATTTGCTTTGGGAAACACTGATCAACATTTTTCACCATGTTCTGACATTTTATCGACCAAACAACTAATCCATTAATTGAGAAAATAATTGACAATGAAAATAATTGTTAGTTGCAACCCTAATCGAAAAATAGTGAAAAACGCCGATCAGTGTTTCTCAAAGCCCAAGATAACGTCCTCAGAAGTCTTGTTTTATCCACGGCTCAAAGACATTCAGTTTACTGTCATAGAGGAGTAGAGAAACCAGTAAATATTCACATTTAAGAAGCTAGAATCAGGGAATTTTGACCTTTCTAGACTTTTGTCTACTACCATGTGCTTTCTTTCTGCATATACATTACTGCTGACCTCTGTGAGGTGACCTGTTTCTTATAGCTGTACAAGACTGAAAGGAGACTAAAGTAGAGTGAAGGGATTTGATTTCCTGCCCTTTTCATATCCTGCATAGAAAGATTTGAGTAATGCAAAACCACTGAATGCCTTTCCATAATTTGAGTCTTTTTAGTAGTGGTAGTTCAGAGTTTGGTACTGCCTTGGTATTGGCAGCCAGGTGGTCTTCCTGATACCCCATCCTCTGAATTAGACTGTAAATGGCTGGTGTGACATCCCATTGTTTGGTTTGGTGGAAGCACACCTGCTCATACATACACCCTCTCCTGACACACCCACACCACATCAAAGCTTCCTCTGTTCCTCAGCTTGCCTCACCTGCAGCTTCGCTCGCCTGCTTATACACTTTCTCAGACGTGCTAGCCCACCCCGGCCCTCCCCTCTAGTTTTCTAGACTTGAGGCAGGCAGGCTGTCAGAGGAGAAGATAACCTCCTGCTAACCTTGAGCTGTAATAAGGCCTGCTCCTGTTGTCATGGGGATTCAGGTGGGCAGAGGCAGACGGCTGTTTCAGTGTTCAACACTGACCAAGAGGGCACAGGGGGCACAGGCTGGGCTGACAGATTGTACCCCCCACCCCCTTCATACTGGCACCTCAAAGCCTTGCTTGCCTGACAGCTTGTCTGGCTTCTCCTGGCATTAATGGTGGGGTTCACTGTGTGCAAACACAGGAGGGCTGGAATCAAGGAAATACTGTATTAATATTAAAGTAAAATAGTGGTTTTATCAGACATTCATGAATTCACTGTCTTTGTTTGCGCTCTTTACCCCAGTTTCCAGTCTTTTTAAGTCAGTTTCTTTTCAACCAAGTCTGGCATGTAATAGAAAAACTAGAGAAGTAAAGAAACCAGAAAATATTCACATTCAAGAAGCTAGAATCAGAGAATTTTTACTTTTTCTTTTTCTTAAAAAATTACTTAAACCAATTAACCGATTATAAAAATAGTTGGCGATTAATTTAATAGTTGACAACTAATCAATTAATCGCTGCAGCTCTAAATTATTGCAACCCCTTCTCGTGTTTCTTGTGAAAGTCCACATTGCGTTAACGACACAGATATGGCTGCTCTGCTTTAATGTATGATTAAAGTGTTGACATAACAGATATACAGCAATATGGCTGTGATCAATATGTAAAATGATAACAGAATACCATCTTATTTTCACAATACAATTAAACTGAAAGTTGATATACAATAATATTGAGTAACTGCCCAGCCCTGAAACAAAGTATTTCCTTACTCCACTTGGAATATACTCAAAGGGGTACGTGAACTGTATATATTTTACACTAAGTGGGACATTTTGGATAAAGAAAAAAAGAAGTCAAATTAATAATTTACTTTTTCTGCACCCTCAAGAGAATCTAATTAGATGGAGAATGAAAGCCTGAACTATTGAGACTAACTGACTTGAACCTCATAATAACTCTTTGTAAATTGAACTGCTGCTGAGGCTGCAGTCGTAAACCAGACCTGTATATAAGTGTGAATGTGTGTGTTATCTGTGTGTGGGTTTCTCTTATGGCAGCCCAGGAGATAAAAAAAGGACGAGTGCAGGCAGATAGCCTCCTTTCTCCTCAGCTTCAGCTCTGTCTGTCTAGTCTATTGTGTGTCCTATCTGGACATCTCTCCTCACATATTTTAAATAGCAGGACAGAAATACACCTCTGCTACCATCTTCACCATCTTTTTGTCAGCTTTCTGAAAGGTGTGGTGTCTTTGAATGTCTACTTGTGTGCAAACTTGTGCAGGAAAAGGCGATGAACTGGAGTAAAATAGAAGTATCCAGAAGCGCTTTCAGTTGTCTTCCTCTGTGTGTATGTAGGTGATGGTGGGATGTACGCTGACTCTCATTTTCCCCATATCTACACACCACAGGGAGTCATCCCTTCCATTATTTGCCCACAGCAACAAGAGCTCATTATAGAAGCCAGACAGATGTGCTCTCGATTTGTGTCAAATGGGCGGAGAGGGGTGTGTGTGTGTGTGTGCGTGTGTGTGTGTGTGTGTGTGTGTGTTGTTTGTGTGAGAAAGCAGTAGACTGTCTGTGTGTATTGTTATATGTAGTGCTAGACTGCACTTTTGCATGCCAAGCATTTTTATTATATAGCAAGAACCATGATAACACAGCCTGAATGTGTAAAATTTACATCTTTGTCTGACACGTTTCCTGAACATGCTAATTTCCCGTCTTTGTTTTACAGTGTTGAATACAACTCCATTACTCGCGGCGTTTCTGGTGACACTTTAACAACTATCTGTCTGCTAATCAGGAGAACTAATTACGGGTCCTCTTTGTCTGTTTCAGAAATCGAGCGATAGCCGATTATCTACGTTCCAATGGATATGAAGAAGCATATTCCACTTTCAAGAAGGAGGCGGAATTAGATAATGTGAGTAGATTAAGGGTGGACACACACACATCCGCACAGCCAATCAGACCAGTTTATACAAACAATATGCCTTGATTTCCACTATTTTTCTCATTTTAGTCAACATGTTCACGGGTGTGACCGGGAGCACCTGCTCCCAATTATGGTGGTCTGTCTGATTAGGGGGTCGATGCAACATGCTGCTGCTAATTCATCTTGAGAAAAGCTTTTATCCACTTGTGTATATATATTGAATTTACAATAGCACTGTGATATATGTACTTTATGTTTCTTCTTTTTTTCATTATTGGCTTTGCTTTCTGATGAAATGAGAATTTGTTGGGTTTGAATATGTTTTAAAATACATTGTGCCATAAACTATATTTTTATGTATGAAGTTAGGTTTTTGTTAACACTGTCATAGAGGGGTTCATTAAAATATGTTTTAGCATTGAGATCATAGTTAATGGTGGTGTTATACCGGACTACGTTATAATGAGCAGGGCTGCAACTAATGATTATTTTTATTGCCAATTAGTCAATTGATTATTTTCTCAGAAAATGTTCACATCTAAGAAGCTGAAATCAGAGAATTTTGACTTTTTTTTTTCTTAAAAAATATCTAAAACCGATTTATCGATTATCAAAATAGTTGGCAATAAATTTAATAGTTGACAACTAATCGATTAATCGCTGCAGCTCTAATATTGAGAGGTGTTCCCTCTCATGTATGTAAATAGAGAGGACAAAAAACTAGAAACGCCTCTTAATATAATGTAGTCCAGTACAACACAACCTTAAACTGTAGCCTCAATAATAAACATATAATTTACATTATAAACTTCATGAAGGTAGACGTCATGGCAGAGCTGTTGTATTGAATGTAATAGATTGTACAGGTGTACCTGATAAAGTGACCTTGGTGATGCTCCACCAGGTCTACTTTTTGCTTGTTTGTGACGGCTTTCAGCTAGTGAACACCCTCAATCACCCTTAAAGATGGATTCAGCACTCAAACCTCATAGTCATTGTATTATATCAGATCTAATTATACTGTAGTACAGAGCCAAAAATCAAATCATAGAGGTAGGAATGTTAAGTATTTTAACAAATTGGGCTCCTAAAATTTGATTCCTATGCTTCCAAAGTTTCAGGATCTCCAGTGCTCCCCCTTTTCATCTAAGACTCTTTTTTTCCTCTGCCTCTCTGTAACACGTCGTCTTTCACCTTGTGTTCACGTGACACCCTGCCCCCTGCTCCTCTGTGTTTTTTATTCGTTCTTCTTCCAGACGTTTTCTCTGTAGAAGCAGGCTGAATAATAGATGAATGGCACGGAGGGATAGGTGCACAGTTGGGTATTAGTGCTCAGCCACACACACACATCTTGGCAGCACCATGCTAAACAACCAAGGGATTTTTACGCCATTTCCCTGAGGCCACATCGTAAGGCATTTTTTATGTCTATTAAATGTGGTTAGATTTTGTTCAGAGTGAATTTAATGTTCTTAACCTTAGCCCTTTGTGTGTGCTTGAGTAGCAGTTTAAGGTTAATACTATGTGAGGCGATGTGCAGCAGCAGGTTTTCATAGTAGGAATAATGAATAGGGCTCATGATTTAGTTTTAATTGACCTCGTAAAAAAGAGTCTACATACCTGTATGCATATA
>CAKAOI010025938.1:0-38838 GCA_916701655.1 Sebastiscus albofasciatus | reverse complement strand
ATCGTGTAGTATCGTGTAGTATCGTATTGTATCGTATCGTATCATATCGTACCGTATCGTATCATGTAGTATAGTATCGTATCGTATCGTTTCGTATCATTTCGTATCATATCGTATCGTATCATGTAGTATAGTATCGTATCGTATCGTTTCGTATCGTTTCGTATCATATCGTATTGTATCATGTAGTATCATATCGTATCATATTGTATTGTATTGTTTCGTATTGTATAGATTGTATTGTATTGCATTGTATCGCACTGTATGTATTGTATTGTATTGATTGTATTGTATTGTATTGTATTGTATTGTACTGTATTCTATTGATTGTAATGTATTGTATGGTATAAATATAAGTAATGGTTGTGTTAATAGCTTACCATCAGATGCTGATGATGGCTTATAGCTGAAATGCATCCATTTGTTTGCCCAGAATAAACTACTATCTGTGAGAGCCAGTGATTCATTTCTTCTGATCTTACTACTACCTGGCACCAGATACTGTTCAAGATTTGGAGACGTGCTCGCTGCTACTTTTCCATTTTGTGTTAATAGCTTGTTCAGATTCCTCCAACAACTCAATTAATGCTGCTTTAAAGTAACAGTGAAAAGGCAGTTACAGTACCTTAAACATCTTTAATGTGTCATATTCAAAGCAATTATACCCAAAGCTAATGGTCAAGTGTGGTTTTATCGTCTTATGATGGGAGGGGTGAACAGGCAGCGGTGGAAGAAGTATTCAGATTCTTTTCTTCAGTAAAAGTACTAATAATACCAATAATACTGGGAAAATACTCCATTACAAGTAAAAGTTCTGCATTCAAAACCTTATTGCAATGCATCACATTCTATAAGAGGATATATGTAACGTCGCTGTCCTGTGAGAACCACATAGCTCTATTTCTACTCATTTTCCATATATATATACAGCATATATATATATAATGAAAACAAAACAAAGTCAGTCTCCCGTTTTATTGTCTACACATTTATTTATCCCAAAAAGTGAAGCTTGGCAGTGGTTCCAGAGGACGAAGCCTTTGGCCTTGTTTGGCCAGTTCCCACCTCCCTCCCAGTCCGTGTTTATTGCTGACCGACGTCATTTCCTGCCCATTGCAGTCACAGCCGACGGCTAATTATAGCAGCTAGCGTTCGCGGAGCCTTGCCCAACTGCTCACCTCCTCTTCCCACTCTTCTTATCTCATGTTTGATCGTCAGCACATAACAATACCCCACTGTGTTGTCACTGCTTTGGCACTCAAATTATCAAGTGGTGTTCAGTTGCATCACTGTGCGATGTGACATTCATTTGTTCCGAATAATTACAGCAACTGAGCAGATTACGACACATTGTAAGAGTTTAATGATTTAAATCACTGACTTGCATCCTCAAGTTTGCTGTTGAGACTATAGAGCACCTAAAAGTTTCTCTAAATTTCATCACTCAGTATTTCTGCAATCTCTACAACAACTTAACTGTATTAAGTATATAAGTTTCCCCTAAATGGTAGCACAGCATCTTTGAAACAAACTGCATAAACCAGAGTTATTTTCCATGTGAGCGTTCTGCTGATTCTTTGTGGGTGATGCAACTATTTTTCTGCTTTTTTAAAGCCCTGGATGTAGAAAATATTCAGCTCACGTAAAATTGTTTTCCCACCACTGATACTATTTAAAGATGCTGTTTGAATGTTCTGGCAAAGTGCCAGATGTTACTGTGATAAACTGTGTAGGGAGATATTGTTTTTCTATCTGAACAGGCATCTGATTTTCAAAGTGCTTCAGCAGCGCAAAGCAGAGTGTGAAAGTTTCATATGGATGCTTCATATATTATTGCAGGGCCCCACATGATGTTATACTGTAGACACATATGTGTGTCAAAGTGGCACATACTATATGAGGCGTAAACTATTTCCTTATCAATGTTTTTCCTAATAATGTTTCAATTCACTTGAATAAAAGAGAGATTAGTATCATCATTATCTTTCACTTGAGAATTAAAGTCACACTGACAAAAAGAAAAGTGTACACCAAATTGAAATAGTTGCTTGAATGTATCATTACCATGTGGTGGACGAAGAGCAGACAGCAGATTAGAGAGGACTAATGAGTCAGAGATGATGTGGATTTGCCATGAACAACACAATAGAGAGGATGGAGGATAGAGGTGGAGAGGCGAGACCATGACTGACTTACATCATCAAATATCAGTGGTGTAATGAAACCAAGTAATAATACTTCTTAAGTATTTTTGGGAGTATCTGTACTTTACTTGAGTTTTTATATTTCTGTCAACTTTCACTTTTACTTCACTACATTTCTTAAATAAAATGTATATTTTTACTCCGATACATAGTTTTCTCTCAGAACACTTGAACTACAATATGCTGAAAGGTTATTATGGGATTTTTGCCCAATGATGCCAAAAATATACTGCCTACCCCCACTTTAATGGATTAAAGAAATTAGTGGCGTTAAAACAAATTTACGTTAATGTTATTTTTATCGCGTTAACTTTGACCGGCTTAATACACACATTTGCATAAAGCAATCATATTTGCACACTCCAATGTTGATAAGAGTATTAAATTCATGTCAAATCTCCCTTTAAGGTACATTTTGAACAGATAAAAAATGTGTGATTAATTTGCAATTAATCGTGATTAACTATTTTAATTGATTGACAGCCCTAATATACACATATACATAATATACACAAAATACAAAATAAAATATATATAATTTATTCTTACATGTTATTGCAATAAATATAACTAAAAATACAAGAAATGATCTTAGTACTACTTTATATTAGCCATATTAACTAGTTTATATCGTCCTCCTAGATCAGAGACGCTGCTCCTTTATCCTCCGATCATTCTCACATAGCGTCTCTATTATCTGCCCCACACCCAGCCTTCTCTCTCTCTCTCTCTCTCTCTCTCTCTCTCTCTCACACACACACACACACACATTGTATCATTGTGGCAGGTCAAAGGCCAAACTCTTCTTCTTCTCTCCCTCTCATAGTCCATCTGTTTACCTGGCTCTCCATCTCTGGCCGTCCACCAACCCGCCCCTCTCCTTTCTATTCTCTCTCATAGTTTTATGTCTCCTCCTCTTATGAGTGTCAACCCTCTCTCCCTTACCTCCTCAGATTCTCCATTCCCAGTATAGCTTCCCTCCTTTGCTTACTGGTGTAACCCCTCCATGCTCATATACTTCCTCTTTCCTCACCTCCTCTTCTTCTCTTCCTTTCATCCCTACTTCTGCTCTGTTCCTAACCACGGGTATAAAGGTGGGTGTGGTACCTCTCTGCTGTTAACAGTGAACTAAGAAACCTGCTTCTATCACACAGGCTGCAGTGACTCTTGGAGGGCTGCAGACTCATCTTTGCATAGGATTTCTAAAGCACACACGAGCAGGAACATACAGCGGGGACTCAGCACCGATGAACTGATGACATGTCAGGGGCACTTGCATGCGCAGTGACAAATAAGGATGGATTTGAAGCCTGCAAACACCTCAAACCTCCAGTGTTTATTTGACATTGACATTCCCGGTCTAACAATGCAACATATACTCAGATACATGCACTACAGCGGCATGAATTCTTAACAAATCAAGACAAAGCATTTGAACAAACAATCATTTCAGAAACACATTAAGGTGAAAGGGGGGCAGTGCACATAGACACACACACACACACACACACACACACAGACTCCTGCATGCATCTTCCCAGCTATTGTTGTGCTGCCTGTCAGTTTTTGTTTAGGACTCTATTTAGTGACCTACGGTGGGAATCTCAGTCTCACTGACAACAAAACAAAAGACAGAGAAAGAAAGTTGCCGTTGTCATCATCAGCCGCTGGCGGTCATCCTTTGGTCAACATGTTATTTTCATTACTGGACTCTGGCCAGCTGGCGACGCACATAGACAGTGCACACACACACACACACACACACACACAGAGACATGGGGGAGCTCCCTGTCCAAGACAATAGACATAAATATAGCAGCCTCTGGGAAAAAGAATACAAACGCTGCGTCCATCCCAGCTCTGAGGAGCAACGCCCTGTCCAGCATTTCCTGCTGTTCGAACCCCATGCAGAGAGGTGCATGCTGGGAGAATGGACCATCCACCCCCTCTCATGCTTCTGCTCCTCAAGAGAGAAAGATTCACACGACAGTCTCTTGATTAATAACTCCTCTTCTTTTTGTTTCTTTACCAAACAAAGATTTTCAGGCCTCTCTCTGTGCGTTTGTGTGTGTGTGTGTGGGTGTGTGTGCGTGTGGGTGTGCGCGTGCAATCACAAGTGGACAGCTCTAAGTACATCAATCAGTTCACACCTGCGTTACAATGCGTCTCCAGTAACCACGGATCTCACTTCGCCGCTCTACATGCAAATAAACATGTACAATATTTCCGTCTCTGCAAAGACCAAATGCGTTGTCATTTCTAACTGGCGGGAGGCAGCAGTATAGTAATATCCTACATATTTATGAATTTGTGAATATATTTTATGAACCTAAAAACATGAGATTGTCTACCGGTGGTCCCCAGGGACCTTGTTACCTTTGCCAGGCAACAGCGGCACACAGAGCTTCAAAGAGCGTGCGGGTGTCAGATCTGTGCAGAACACCGGAACAAAAACACAGACACATCTCTGACAAGCTATGAAGATATATATATATATATATATATATATATAATAATAATACATAACTACTGAGATATTGAGCTATTTTGTTGCGTTGCCTCTTGATGAAGTGTAGGCCTCAATGTCCAGGGCTTTTGTTGTGAAAGGTCAGAACGGAGGAAGTGAAGCTGTTATGCGCTGCTGCTGTTGACAATGTGGGAGTAATGAAGTGTTTGCTGTCAAGTTGAGTAGGCGCTCCTTAATGTGGACAGAACACTGCTAAAAGAATGTGGCCATCTGTGGTCCAGACCACCTCTGAATGTGGTCTGAAAGATCGGATCTCAATGCGTCCTCAATGCATCTTGAGTATGTTCACACCTATACTCAGAGCTGTCCACTAGTGATCGGATAAGATAAGATAAAATAAGAACACAGGACACATGTTAATGCCAGGTGTGAACAGGGCCTACAACAGCCTCAGTGTGGACTAACAGACACATTCTCACTCCCAACTCATCAAATACCCCCGCTTGGTCTGTGCCCCTCGTCGGAGACCGACGCCGCGGTACTACCCCTCTTGCGTTACTTTTGGACGGACTAGGGAATTGCGTGTCAATATACGCTAGTTACATGCATAGTGTCCTTTTAAAATGAACTTCAGTTTTCATAGGAAGTTAGGTTTAGGCAACACAACCACTTAGGTATGGTTAGGAAACGGTCGTGGTTGACGTTAACTTCGTTGACTAGCGACTCACGTGACTCACAAGATTGACAATAACAAATCACATGATTCACGGGACTGACGACGTACGTGACAAAATAAGTCAACGTTACTTTTAGTTCACACGGAACACAAACAGTGGTTGAAAGTCTTAATAACACCGCAGGTGGGTTTACATTGGAGTTAGTTGAAAGCAAGCCTGGTTCGTCACATACTGTTGCTACACAGTACCTCCGTGCGTCACTTTCCAATGCCAAGGGGCACTGCCCAATCGGCGGTGTTTGATGAGTTGGGAGTGGGACCGGGTTGGACCAACAGGCCTGCAGTCAGAACCTCACAATGCACCATGAACTGAAACGGCAATCACGTTCATTCACATTGTCCGATGTGTCTGATACTTAACAGTACAGTACTGGAGGTGGAAAAAATACAATGCTAACCAGTCAGAATCATTTGATGACTCTGACCAGTTTGAGTGGTTATATGGGAGCATGGCAGTGTGCAGTGGCAGGAAAATGAACAGCATTTGGTATTTAACTACAACAGTTGCATGGTTACATTATTGAGGATATATCATCGCATACAATCCTCAGTATAGACACACAAGTAAATGCATGGGAAAAATCCTGGGTTCCTGCAGGTATTTCTCCTGGAAAAAAGGGAAATCGACTTTAGCAAGTAATCTTGGGAAACTTTACTGTGATCTCAGTGCTCGGTATTCAACCCCACTGTTGCTGTTTTCATCACTGTGCTGCTTCAAATTTATTCAAACAAAAGTACAGGATTACCACATATTTTCTCCAGTAGCAGGCTGGAGAAGATATTGTTTGATCATCATCAGAATATGGAGCTGGCTATACTGTTTTAATTCACATTGTTAGATCATTGGATCACAGCGATGACTCTGTGTGACCCTCCCTTTCCCAACGCACAGTGTTCACACACACACACACACACATCTCGAGGTCTGTAAAGCTGTGTGCAGGCTTTGTGATTCAGTACTCTATGTCATTGCTCATGACTTGTGTGAGGAAAACACACAAATCACACAAAAACAGAAAGCAGTCCATCCGATGAAGAACGGAGGTCTTGTGTGTTTATGAGGGCGCAGGGATGCAGCGTGGAGGTTGGGGAGGTGGAGGGGTGAGTTGGCAGCAGGCCAGGCGGATCTGCGGGGGTGGCAATGGGCCCTGTGGGCTGTAACCTTTGCTCCAGCAGGTCACAGGCTCAAAGCCCAGGTGGAGCCGAAGAACACACTTCAGCAGGCGTGTGCAGCCGGCGGGACCCCGGGGCCACGTCCGACATCCAGAGTATCAACAACAGACATCACATACTTGTTTGGAAGAAGTTTTGTTTATGGTATATGTCTCCACCGAGGCATCTCCAATCAGGTTTTTGGCCTTTCTGTCCGTTGTTGTGTCTCTTGTCTCAGCCAAGCTGCTCTGAGTGCCAGGTATTTGTTGCACAGATGATGTAAGATTTGCTTTGGAGTTAGATGACGTAAGATTCAATGTCCGATTACTATTCAAGGACACATGGCTTTAATTCAATGTTGTAGCCAATATCCATGTGATCTGTGTAAAATGATTTAAGTGCACCTCATTTTTATGGCAACAAATCCAACGAAAAATACCAAAATCAACAATGAGTGAATCCATCTTTCAATATCTCCCATCTTCCCTATCATGTCTGTGGCACTCAGCCATGAGGTCCTTCTGACGACTCAAATCCTCAACAGTACGTCACAAAATTATTTTTTAAAAAAGCTGAACAATCTTCTAAAACACCTGGACACCAGGGGCATAATATGATTTATTATCAATGTGATAATATGTCACCATCACCAGATTTACATGTGTAAAACACCAATGCTTGTATATAGTTTCTGCTGCATATATACCCAGCATGATATCACTCATGTATGACTATTTACAGTGTATTTTTTACTTTTCATTCTGTGCAGTTAGTGATGGATAAAGGTAACGTTGATACTAATACAGCACTTCCTGTATGTGCTTCATAATTAATGTGTTTTAGGGTGAAGACAGTGGTGGTGGCCTTTACCCTCAGGAAATGTAGACAATGCTAGCGAGGTTAGCTGAGGAACAATGACTAGTTACATTTAACTTTATCTTAAAAAATAAGATATTGACATTTATTTTTCAGCGCGTTTTGCCGGGAAAACAGACAAACTGCCATGGATGAATATGACTGTTATCACCTGATGAGGGAGAGCAGGTCACAGAACAAACACTGAGCCCTGACAGAAACTCACTTTTTAGTGGCGCTATGCAGTTAAAGCTGCACTAATCAATGTTTATGTATTAATCATGGATCAAATGACGATGTCTAATAACTTAACTGTTTTGGTTCACCACAACTGCGCTCTGTTTTCAGTGAAAAAGCTCTATAAACCCACTGACCAGCAGACAGACACAGTTTGAGAGTAGCTGGTGAACATAGTGGAACATTTAGCAGATAAAGAGTCAGATATTCCCCTCAGGAGTTGGTAGAGACCAAAACTACAATGGCGTATTAGGGCCATTGTAGGTTAAAAATATAATAATTACGGAGCCAGGGGAGGGGGGTAATATTCTGAGTAAAAAACTTTCCAATATTAAAGTCGTAAATCAACGAGAAATAAACCTAGCTATTCTCTGAGATTAAAGTAGTCAATTTATGAGAAAAAACACTTGAATATCCTCTTTCTCTGAGATAATAAAGTCATACATTTGTGAGAAAAAACTTATGCAAAACCATGGTAATGCCAGCCGCCATCTGAATTTCGTTGCAGCTAAAGTAACGTTATTACGGTAAGCACGGCCTCCGAGTGAGGTGAAGGTCCTGAAAGATACATAGGCCCCGTTCAGACCTGGTATTAACAAGCATCCGAGTAATCGGATCACAAGTGGACAGCTCTGAGTACAGGTGTGAACGCACTCAAGACTCATTGAAATCCAATCTTTCAGACCACATTCAGAGGTGGTCTGGGCCACATATGGCCACATTATTTTAGCAGTGTGTACGCGAATGTGTCCTGGGCCACATTAAGGACCGCCTACTCATCTGATGTCCAGCTGGGATCTGCGGATCTCACTGCGCTCCTCATGTGAATAAACACTTTGCCTCTCAGCATGGAAACAGCTTCTGTGCTCTATTGTATTCTGTTGGTACTAATGTATTTTATCAAAATATATCTTATACAGGGCTGCACGGTGGTGCAGTGGTTAGCACTGTCGCATCACAGCAGGAGGGTCGCAGGTTCAAACCCGGCTCGGGGCCCTTCTGTGTGGAGTTTGCATGTTCTCCCCATGTTAGCGTGGGTTTTCTCTGGGATCTCAGGTTTCCTCCCACAGACTCTAAATATCCCGTAGGTGTGAATGGTTGTCTGTCTCTATGTGTCAGCCCTGTGATAATCTGGAGACATGTCCAGGGTGTACCCCGCCTTCACCCAACGTGAGCTGGGATCGTCTCCAGCCCCCCCCGTGACTCTGAATAGGATAAGCGGTTACAGATAATGGATGGATGGATATCTTATCTATAGGCATTATGTACAGACTATCAGACTATAGGCTCGCAAAGTGCATTATTATTATCATACTGTCGGAGATGTGTCTGTGTTTTTGTTCGGCTGCTTTGCACCTACACCTGCCCGCCCGCTCGCTGGCTCTCATCCCCGGCTCTCTGAAGCTCTATACCCTGCTGTTGTCTGGCAAAGGCAGCACTCAGTCAGAGAAAGTTAGCTCCTTGCAGGTAGAACAGTGGGTACAGGGCTAAAAAAACATATCACATGTCGCTTTTTGCAGCTGGAATATGACACTGCCAAAAGACATATTTCAATCAATGCATCATTCCATTTTTTCCAAGTCCACTCTATTTCTGATTTTGTTTACCACCATTGTCTGAACTTTGTGCATGTTTACATGAACGGGGAAAATACGTGTCAGTTTGTGTTTGCATGTACGCCTACGTGTGTGTGTGTGTGTGTACCTAAAGTCAGTAAAGTCAGTTATTGGTGTGAGGCGTATGCACCTGAAGAGACTGACTGTAGCTTTGGCTCGTGTGACTTTGTGCTCTGTGTCTCTGTCAGAGGAAGATCATTGTAGTCTAAAATAGTCCCTTTGTTGCCGGAGGAGGAAGCGATATTGTGGCGGAGGGGGCTGAGAAAAGAGTGAGGTCATGAGGAGGAGAAATGACCTTGGAGACTATCACACACTCAGGTTCCCACTGGCCCACACACAGCAGGACACACAGAAACAAACACACACACACACACACACACACACACACACACACACATACACACAGGCAGGTTCCCATTGCCGTATCAAGAGACGTATGGGTCACAAGCTGTCCCAAACACTAATACACACACACTACAGGGTTTGTGTCTGTTACCTTGAATAGCAGTGTGCTGGTATTTTGAAGTAAAGGCAAAATGAGTAGAGAGTTGAAACTATGATCAGCATTCCTAGGATTGGCTGAGTGCTGATCATGTGACTGCAGTTCCATGAGGTAGGTGTATAGTGCACTGGACATGAGTTAGGAGTGTTCCTGCATTGTTGCTGCTGTTATTGTATTCCACTCTGTGCTCCACAGTGTTTCCCTTCAATTGTTGTTATATAATTAGTTATAATGAGTGAATGGGGTTAGACTGTGTGTGACGTTGTGTTCAGCGTTAAACAGATTTACTTACAGTAATTGCATAGCCAAATGTTCCACTGGTTCTGCATTGGGCTGCACTCCCACCCAGTCAGGCGTTGCAGTGAAAACACCAGTTCTCCATGCATTTGAATGTGGGTCAGTGGGGAAATATGGCAGCAGCCTGTGGCAAAAAACTTGAAATAGAATCAACTTTTGGAGAAACGCAACCCGACGTCACGCTGTGGTGGCCAATCACGTATACGGCAATCCAGAGCTATACAACCCAGCCGTGAGGGAACAAAAGATGTTAATCGCTGTGCAGTCGCTTGGCGTTAATGGACCATTAAGTGACGCTCCAACACCGCCGCACAACCCTGCGCTATATCGCCGCAACGCCTGATTTGGTGGGAATGCAGCTTGCCCAGAACTGGTTTTGGATAGGCCAAGTTATATAGGCCTACAGCTGTCAGAATAATCTGACTTTGAGTTGTTGTAGATGAGAACAGTATTAAACTGGTCATTTTAGAAACTCATATATGAATTTGGTCAAAATTTGCTCAAGATGCCTTTCAATGCCATCTGAAACAGAATCGTTCTGCTGGATGCTGTTGCCAACGACAACCCAGAGAGAGAGAGAGCCGTGTGTGTGTTACTATGCATGAAAGTTTTCCTCCTCACTGGGACAGAGGTGTGCTGGACCTTCTCCAGGATCCTGAAGATAAACTGGGAAAGACGACCAAGACCAGCAGGGCGGTTTTGGGGCGAGTTTTTTCATTGGATTTAGCTACTTTAATGGTCTGCCTCTGAAGGAGAGCTGATCAGCGGGGCTGCCGCACGGCACACAGATACAGCAAGGAGGGAAAACAGCATGTAGAGCCGTCATATTTTCAAATCGTACTCTGTGAATTAAGGGTTTATTTTGACCAAACCAGAGCTGCTGGTTGTGGGAACAGTGGAAAGATTAACTAAGACGTGCTTGGTGAGTTTTATTTTGTTTCCGTCCAGTTTGAATGAAGTGTGTTTTACGACGAGTTAACGAGGCAATTCAGCCCGTCTTAGTTTAGTGAACGAGACAAACATGAATTCAGGTGTACGGTCGTATTTTTCTGTTTAGGTGTAAGAATATTTCCTTCATTGACGAAATCACACCTCGCGTGCAATGCATCCTGGTACATGTAGGCACAGCCGGCACGGCTCCACGGGAGAGATCAGCTTTCTCGGTCAATATAGCAGCACTGGGGAATTTATTTCTTCAGTGAACTAAATTTACTGATTGGACATCTACATAAAAGGTTGCAGATTTTTCCTTTAAGCCTATTTTGAAGATGTGAAAATAAAACTTTGTATCTTTGTAAGAATTTGTCCTGGATTCGTTGAGAAATATGCAGGAAGAATATAAAGAGACAATTTCAGAGCCGAATTCAGCAGATGATTTGAATAATTACATTTCCAATAAGCCAAGCACATTTGTACTTTGCTTCTTAGTATCTCCGTTTGAGAATGTTTCCTTCCATCTGTGAGCTCATCTTGGATGTGATCCCAAACCAGAGGAACCACAGACTTAACCTATAAGTCTCTGCTGGCTGTGAGTTCAACGTGTCACATCATCCTGAAAGTTGACTACAAAATAATCACCAAAGTTACATCTGAAGTCACGGTATCACGGCTGAACACACTGGCTCTGTTAAGCAATGTGAAAGTGTCACCCTGCCTCCCTCTCAGGTGTGTGTGTGTGTGTGTGTGTGTGTGTGTGTGAGGTGGGAAGGAAGTGGGTGTGTTCGCATTCAGGACGTTGGCAGGGTATATCTGTCTCCTGTAGCGGCGACCCTGTCACCGTTCCCTCATCGGCACCGCCTCCCCTGCCATGTTACCAGCTTTGGAGAGCAGCCACCTGCTGTGATGTCACCATCTGTGACGCATTTACCTGTAAGCGCATACACACACACACACACACACACACACACAGAGCTGACGGGAAATCAGTGCATTAATTACGGAGGGAAAGTATTACAGAATCTACGAAGAAGATTTGAAAGTTTTCATGGTTCTTTATCTGTAAAATGTTTTTATTACGAAAAGAAAATGTTTCCTTCTCTGTTGCTTTCTCTGAAATTGAAACTTAATGATAAACTCATGCTGACAAAAAAAACATGAAAAAGCAATAACCTTATTCACATACACACATGCACATAAAACACATACACACACACACACACACACACACACACACACACAGGTTGTAATTAGTGACATAGAGGTGATGATGAGGGGGAGGGATTGACACGAAGCTGGTCTGACAGCTTTATCAGTTCCACTGTGGTGAGGACAGATGGCCCAACCATCTCCCTGGACTTACTGCAGACACACACACACACACACACACACACAAACACACACAGAGCTTGGCAAGGCACACTCAGAGGACACGCGTATTAGTAACAGTTTGCTCTACATCAAGCTTATACAAACATACACAACTTAACACACACTCTCTTCAGTAGCAGCAGATTCCGACATGCTGGAGATCATTCTGTCTATGAGAAGCACATGGTACACATGATGGGACGGCTGGCTAACACAAACCAGGGACGGTGAAAAATAATAATGCAGACAGACATGTCTGCAGAGAGGAAACACAACCTGGAGACTGTTGGACTCCTTCATGTGTAACATTTCCACAAAGTTGAGGCCAAGATAGTCCCTTGTAAGGTTGGATCCTACTGTTCCCATAATGCCACTCAATACCATTTTTGTAAGACCCTCCCTGCCTAGTAAATGCCCTTTCAAACTCTATGCCCTTCCTGTTTGCAAAGAGGCCTCTCTGTTAAAAATCTGGAATCATAAATCCCCTGATTACATCACTGTGACATCATCATGTTCTTAATATGCCCTTGTATAAAGTATTTCCTTTTATAATTGTAATGTAAATGTAATTGTAATGTAAATGTAATATAATTTATTATTTTAATGGAGCTTCCCGGCAAAAAGTATTTCACACGTTTGTACCTGTACAACCGGCATGACAATAAACATCTTGAATCTTGAATCTTGAATCTTGAATCAAGGATTAGTCTGTACTCCAGAGCCACAGATGACATTATTCAGCAGCAACCATGACTAGTGAACTAACATTAAGGTTTAATATCAGTGGAGTTCCCCTTTGAGTATCCCATCATACCTGAACAGCTACAATCAAAATAATTGTAATTCTGCAGTCTCAAGAATTAAAACCAATTTAACCAGTTCAGCCACATGTCAATGTTGTCTGTACACAAATTGGAAAAATGTCCTTAAATTTGACCATTCACAGCACCGATGAAAACATTAAAACAGAAAGAAACACAGTGTTAAGTTCCACCATCTAAAATCTCTGCAAATGTAAAGTACAGTACCCACCTCCAAACTCAGAACATCAGTCCATCAGTTTTATTTATGGAGCTTGTCAGGAACACTACTGAGTATTATTATCTAAATACGGGGCAAAAACGTGCCAGCAAAAGTGAACTCCTGATTAGCCATTTGCACAGACTTCTGGCTACTGAATGAATGCAGTCACATCTACATAACAGTAAATAGTACATGTATGTTCTTCCATAACCTTTTAGTATAACCATGTTTGATGCTCTGATTTCACTTTAGTGGTAAAATCTACCTGACTGATAAAAGAATAAATACATTTTTCTGAGCTAATGTTTAATTATTGTAATGTAAAAACTGGCAGATGCACTAAAACCTTTGTTGTAAAATAGTTTTCTCTTATGGCAACTAAATATATATAATTATACGCAGGGGCCATATCCACTATGAGTCACCTTGATGAAATTCACGCAAGTGGGATCAGCCTGTGATTTAAATTTTTGACTTTGATTTTCGGTGTGATTTTGAATCCAACCCTCAACGGGTTGATGATTTTGCTTTCCATTGACCGCTGTTACCTCATTTTGTTCTCAACAAATTATACAATGTACATCAGTAAAGATGATTCAACTTGAATGATTCGTTCATCAAGATCTGATGTGTGATTTAAATGTTCCCTTAATTTATTTGAGCAGTGCATATTACATTTATATATTACATATAATATATTATTATATAAATAAATACATTTATTTATTTATTTATTTATATGTATTTTTTCAAACATTGCCACGATTTATTAAAATCATCACAAAAAGGCTGCAATTTACTTTTTCCAGAAAAGATCCATGAGAATGTATCCGGATCCATGTTCCTAAAACACAGTTTGGTCTGCCTGTGTACTGCCAGTATTGACACGATTAACTAACACCATACATGCCAGAAATGCTAGATCACTGATGCTTTTCCCAGATTGTGGAGGAAACAAACCCCAATGCCGCTCACTTGATCTGTGGCACGGTTGTTAAACAACTATGTTGATATGGATAATGGCCTTCTCTTGAATATACAACAGTGATCTTGAGATAGCAGGCTTAGCCCTTCCTTGACTCTGCTTTTTGTGGCTATCGGGAAATAAATCAACTTCAAAGGACACACGGCACCCCGGCTCAATCAATCACAGATGCTCTCTGAGCCTTTCAGCTGTGTTTGAGAAATGTTGAAGTAATTAACAATTAGCAGTTGAAAGAGGAGGTGACGGGCAGGAGCAGACACACCTGAACTCGTGTACTTGTAGCACGAGTGACGGCGTGCACTAGTGTGTGTTTTAACACCCTCCTTTTCAAAAGCTCAACGCTCAACTCAAGTGCCAATCCACAAGCCGCTATTGTGTATTTCACGGTTGACTTTTCCTAGAACAACTTGAAATGTCTTCGGGAAAAGACTTTAACATGCATATATTAACCTAATAAACATTAACACACCTCTCACAGTCCACCTTAACAGAGGTCTGTAATAAAGGAATACATAAATAACTATAAATACCTGCAGCTGTGAGTGTGCATTTGGACTTGTTCCCTGTGCATGTTTCTGACCACTGTAACACTGATGGACTTAATGGACTGATGGTGTCATTAAGGGACTGTATGAAAATGATTTGGGGTGGGGAGTCAGAAAATGGAGAAGATTATATATTTTTTTATTTTTGCTGAAGAGAGGGTGTAGTCTCATTCTCTTTCTGGAAGAGTAGAGGAGGGTTTTTACATGTTTTTCTCATCCCAGATGTATATTTTATGTCATGCTTCCCTTGTGGGATTTGCTGTTAAAAGAAAAAAAAAAGAAGATCTTAAGGTAAAAAGGTATTAAGGCTTTACTTTCCTCATCACAGGCAGCTGTAGCAGTTAGCAGGACCCATCCGTTTTGAGGAACACAATAGATGTGGGATTTGCTCCAAAATGACCTGAAAATCAAGGAGCTGGTATCATTAAACATTTTTAAATCTAAAATGAAGGCTTTAGAAGCAGACTCGATGGCATGCCAATGTTTTTTTAGCTCCCTTGTTATACAGCTGACTCCCAGAAAAGTTCCTTTTGTCCCCCCCATTTGTCTTTAGATAGTTCTCTTTAATGCAAATTTTAGTGCTTTAAGTGTTTGTGAATTATATTTTGTCTCTATTTGTGTCTCCGTCTGCAACTTTGTGTTCTTGCTGCTGACTGTCTTGGCCAGGTCTCCCTTGGAAAAGAGGTTCTACATCTCAATGGGACTAACCTGGTTAAATAAAGGTTGAATAAAAAAAGAAAAAAAAAAAAGAAACTGCAGCCACTTTTTCTTTACATCTGCAGACTCTGATGTCTTCGCTCTACGCTCAGATGTTTATATGCTACGTTTTAACTAACTTACCTGAAAATGTTTGAATGCTAATAAAAGGAATTGATATATACATCCACTTCCTGCCAGTGAAAGTCAACTCCACACATTAGCACCCAGTGACCCCTGAAGTTCTCCCCTCGTCCTTACAGCTCCGGGTCACATCAGAGAACATCGTAACCATTCTAAAGGTTGGAGACATTTGTCCTCAAAGTGGAATCCACAGAAGACTTACTAATTTGATTTTAGGAGGTCCTATTGTTCTTGTTGTAATCCTATTTCCCCCTTTAAAGTATTACTGGCGATTTCCCTTTCCTCCTCCGCAGAGCTAATGCTGATGACTTAATTGTTTTCTTACTGGTTTCAAACTGCCCAACACGATCTGCCCCTGGGAACCCGCCGTGTCTCCCATTAGCCTGGGGGCATGGAATCCGGTGACACAGCGTGTGTGACTGTGTGAATGTCTACCAGTAAATGTCTCCATGTGCCTTTTGTGTGTGTGTGTGTGTGTGTGCGTGTGTGTGTGTGGATTTTTCCAGCAAGTTGGTTGTGTGTATGTAAGAAAGTGTGTGTGCGAGCTGCGCGCGCACGTCTCCCGACCATGAGTGGCAGGCGTGCTTAAGCCCACTTTGTAGCGATGTGTGGGAAGCCAGCCGAGGAGGCTTCCTCCCTGTTTTCTCAACGCCAGCGATTACCAGCTGCGGAAATGCTAATGGCTGTTTTGATAGCCATGGTCAGGGGCTAATGCATTTGTTTTACCAGCTAATCCCTGTCTGGCCTGCACAGCCCCGAGCCTGTTGATTCTAAATTATGAGGGGATATTGCTGCCTCTGCAAAAGGTACTCAGGAATCACCAAAAAAACTCCCCTGGTCCTCTCAGAGTGCTGAGTGATTTGAATTAGGAAACTTAACTAGCAGCTTTGGCGAGCATTGTTCAGCTGAGAGCACCTGATTCATGTGTGAGGACTTCAGTGAGCTTTCTACCATCGCTGATAAATGAGCAGCATTATGTTCAGGACTTTAAATGTGTTGCATGTTGTTCCTGGGCTGTTTCAGTGCAACCCCCCTCACTATGCTAACATGAATTCCCTTTTGAGGCCAAAGGTGCTTTAGTGACACATCAGAGATGAACAACAAAATGTGGGGATTTTTTCTTTGCCTGTCTGCTTTTTAATCAGGCAAGAAGGACGTTCCAGACTGGTTACTCTTTGACCAGCGGCTACTCTTCCGAAGAATACACAGGCCACCATTGTAGAAAGATGTTTGTGTTGGACCATCAGGATCGTTACATGTCTAACAGCTCCGCTGGCAAGATTTCAATAATGACTGTAGTTGTGGCGGTTGCCAGCAGTGTAACTTTAATTGCGAACATTAATTAGAAAACATGGAGTGTTCAGCCTTGCACATTCTCCACCATGGGAGCAGTATGTTAATGTGTGTGTGTGTGCATCTGTAAATCCATTCCCAGCCCCACTATTCTTTGTGTGTGTGCTATCCATAGTAAAAGCAGGCTTAGCCAGCTCTGGACACCAGAGAGCATGTTAACGGTCCACCCCGTCATTAGCCCCTCAACGGCCTATAAAAAACTATCGTCCATTATGTTTGTGCTCCGATTGTCCAGATGTTAACATTTAAGAAAAAATGACTTGTTTTCTGTTTTCTTTCATTTTATAAAAGGGCCTCAAATAGTCTCTCCGTCTCCTCCATCACTTCATTTCTAACCCCTTCATTAGAAACCATCCCTCTAAAATCAACTTCTTTATTAGAGGACAAAAGAATTTTGGAGTGAATTCAAATGTAGTTTCCTTTAGCTGTAATGTATATGCACACAATTCAAGATGACAGTGGTGGTTAACACAGTGTTCATGTTACCGTACTATACTTCTTCTTCTTCTTACAGCTTCTGATTTGGAAATGACGGATGAATAGGCGGCTAGTTTCGTTAGCGGGCAAGTTGCTCTGGCAGTTGATCCCTGTGAAGTTACTTACAACATCTAATCCAGGGGGCTCATTTTTTGGGTTTAATTTCAGGCGTTTGACCTAATTTATGTAAAACTGAATTACTTCTTTATAAAGATTTAGGAGGTTCATGTTGCTCAAAGTAGATCCACATTAAAGTTAGCCATGGTGGCTAATCCAGGCTATAATTTATGTATTTACTTTATTAATGATAGGATTATTGTAAAGTCAAAGTGTGAAGTTTTGAAAGCCTTGTTTCCCTAAATCTCTGAAACTGTTTGTGAGTGTAAAATTAGTGTAAAACATAGTCAGAATAGACACAAATATGAGAATGAGAACCAGGTTACTGCCACAATGTTCCTTTAATAATACAAAAATACCTCACACAGTTTGAACTAAACCCAAATTTAAAGGTCCCATATTGTAAAAAGTGAGATTGTCAGGTCTTTTACATTCTAAAGCAGGTTTAAGTGCTGTATAAATACTATTAAACTATCAAAACGCTCAATATACGAAGAAACAAACACTGCCGGTATTCAGAAATTGCATGTTTGAAACAAGCCATTAGGATTTCTGTCCATTTGTGATGTCACAAATATACAATATTTAGACCATTACACGGTTTCAAACGGAAACATTCTAAATGTGTCCAAGTTTATTTCCTGTTGCAGTGTACGTAAATAACATCGTATGACAGGAAATAAACAGGGACCGAAACTGTTGCCTAGCAACACAATTCCGTTGCAATACTGTTGAAATACACTAAAACGGAGCATTTCAGACAGAGGGTAAATACAGGTATATTCAGGCAGACAGTATGAGGAAAATAATATGTTTTTTGAACATTACAGCATGTAAACATGTTCTAGAAGACAAGTATGAACCTGAAAATGAGCACAATATGGGACCTTTAATGAATAATGCTATGTTGTCAATGCACTGTATGTTAAGCCTCACTTCAACCTATTGCCTTGCTTATTTATTGTGCCTTGTTCACACGGCATTCTTCTGTTCTTACGTCAACTGATGCAAAGCCAGATCAAGCTATGTATGACTCGTGGTCTCTGTGAATCACTTCCATGCACTTCCTGTGTATCACCGTCAGGGAGTGATTTGGTCATTACATGAAGGCCGTTAGAGTACTTTGTAATGGGGCTGGAGCTGGGAGCCATGGTGTGTGCAGTCCCAGGCTCTGTCAGGGTATCGGTAATGACATGTCAGTCTGCGCGCTGAAAGGTCACAGCGTTAACACTACTCAGTGATGAGTGACAAAATGGAGCTAATGTGGCGTTCAGAGTACACGACTCGAGCAAAGTAAACATACGTACGTGAACATGTATGTGTGTGTGTGTGTGTTGTTGTGTGGGCGTGCGAGAGGAAAAAACAAAGAGGTAGGGAGGAGAGAATATGGGGCAGGGAAAGGGAGTGAATGAAAGCCAGAGAGTGTGATTAAAAGAAAACACTAACATGACTTTACCACAGTTGTGCATCATTAGGAAAACGGCACCAGCAAGATTACACTCTGAGTTATAGATGTTTCATTCTGAAAGCTTGTACACACTAAGGCGTGACCAATAAACACCAAAATGCTAAACACTCGCCTGCGAATATTTTGCATCAAAACTATTCATACCAGCAGCAATGCAAATTTGCGACAGTTGCAACGTTTGGATGGATTTGCACAGTCAGAGGACCAACTAGCAGGATTCTAGTGACCCAGAGCAGTGTCTGGCAGTCTGTCTGAGCTAAACTACTGTAAGCTGTTTTATTAAGTTTCCTTTTAGTGAAATTCTCTGAGTGAATTTGCCTCTGGTTAAAAATTATGCAGTGTATATGATTAGGGCTTTTATTGTGAAAGGTAAGAACAGAAGGAGTGGATCTGGCCTGTGCTGCATTTTCAAGGTTGCAAGGAGCAATAAAGTTTGCTGTATTGGTTCAGTAGAGTCTGATTGCAGCCACAGGGATAGCCACATACTGTAGATCACTGGTTTACATAGAACAGCAAAGCCCACATATATATTCTATATAATTTTACCATTATTTGTGAATTTGATGAAACAAGTGAGGTAAACAAAGCTAACTAATTGCTTAGTGTTACATCAACATAGGTAATTTTCACCAGTTCGATCTTAACAAAGCTAGCTTCTATCAAGCAGTTCAACATCCATGGATGCTAATAATGTAATGATGCTGGTGGTGAAATGTTAATTCTCTATTTTAAACTGCGTCGGATACCGGAGACTAATCTTGGGTATGACTGCACTTTTTGCTGCAGGTCAGAGGTCAAATCTCTCCACAACCTTGTTTTGGAACCATCTTGCTTATTTTTTGTATTTTAGTGATGCAAGATGCCGTTAATTACTTTATTTTTCTGTGTGAGGAAGCATTTTGGTCTGATGTGCAATGATGGCAGGCTCTGTAGTGAGGGTGCACAGGTTTGAGCATGAATGTGTCTGAGGTACATAAATAGTGAAATGTTCTGCTGTGGAAAACTGGCTGATTTAGATTTATTGACACTGGTTCTAGTTTCACTTTTCTGTGCTTTCATCCTGCCGCTCTGCTGTCACAGATTTACCTTTCTTGCCTGCAGATTTTGGCAGGAACATGCTCACACGAAAAAGAAAATGATTTGACACCTGGTTCCGTGTATTCATGGCTAAGAAATTAGCTTTCTCTGGGAGACATTTAGCTGAGGAATCCAGGTTTCTCTCATTTCTATCCAGATGCATGTATGATGGTCAAATTACTGCAGAATGCTGACTGTAACCCAGATTAAGAAGTGAGGTCTGTGGATTATCAAGAGTAGCTGGGATATTATTTCTGAAAAGAAAATATACGTTTTTTTAGTGCATTGTGCTTCAGAAACAAAATTCCTTTTCTCTCCAATGTTTGGGGGTTATGTCAGGGACATAGGAAACCTCAGCAGATACAATGCAAATGATCTACATGGCTAGATACGGCTAGAGATACAT
Organism: Sebastiscus albofasciatus; assembly: GCA_916701655.1. Taxonomy (NCBI): domain Eukaryota; kingdom Metazoa; phylum Chordata; class Actinopteri; order Perciformes; family Sebastidae; genus Sebastiscus; species Sebastiscus albofasciatus. The sequence continues at coordinate 18,174 of CAKAOI010025938.1, read as the reverse complement.
GGGATATATATATATATATATATATATATATAAGGGCTGTCAATCTATTAAAATATTTGATTGCGATATGATTGTCTTTATTAATCACGATTAATCAAATTAATCACACATTTTTTTATCGGTTCAAAATGTACCTTAAAGGGAGATTTGTCAAGTATTTAATACTCTTATCAACATGGGAGTGGGCAAATATGCTGCTTTATGAAAACTTATGTATATATTTATTATTGAAAATCAATTAACAACACAAAACAATGACAGATATTATCCAGAAACCCCCACAGGTACTGCATTTAGCATAAATAATACTACTAAGTATGTTACGTACATGACGTTAAGTATGATGCCTACGTGACGTAATATATATATATGGGTGACCTACAAAGCTTTATCCCTGTATCCTGACTGAAAACTGCCACCGGTCTTCTTGGACAACAGTATTTAACTGATTGAAAGAGCTCTTCCCAATCGGCATTTGTTTCTGCCTCTCTGCTTCAAATCCCATTTCATCAACAACTGCATTAAGTGCACTTTCCAGGACACTTATATTCTTCAGTGAGCAGCTGACCAAATCTGTCATTACATGAGCATAATGGTCCTCCTCACATCCCCCGTTAGCTCATCCTCGGCTCATCACGTTTTGAAGAATTGTACGCTGACAATTGTTGTTCATTACCATTTAAAAGCACCTTCCCTCGTACGGCCCTGTCAACAAGTGAGGGGGAGCATGCCGTTTTCCTCCCTCTGTGCCTGTGCTGCATTGTATGTCTGTGCACGTGTGTGTGTGTGTGTGGTAGGCTTCAACAGTTGGGAACCCCCTCCTTCATTCCCACCCCCCCACTTGAGCCTATAACCGCCTGCCCCATTCAGGTGCAAATGGAGGCTGTGGCATGCAGCAAATTTACAGCCCGGCTTTACGGCGTATAGCGGTGTTGGCCTCTTTCTCCTCTCTGGCTGCAGCACTTTGGGTGGTTCAGGGAAACATCTGGAGGGGACAAAGGCCCCCGAGGCAGCCGCTCCAAGGTGCTCTTTCAGCGACACATGCCGGCGACGCACTTAAATCAAAAGCACACACACGCAGTCACACACACAGACTCTATCAATTCACCGTCGGACATTTTTACAGTCGCATTCAGTCACACATGTACCAGGTGTGGATGTGGTACCCCGTTAGCCACGCAGCAGAGACAAAGAGGGGGGAAGAAAATGTCTTGAGTGTACCCAGAAAACAGCCAGACACACGCTGACCAACGTCAATGAGACTAACAGAGTTGAATTCACAACACTCCTAATCCTGCTCAGATTCTGCCAAAATACAGGGCGGGACAATGACATCACTAAATCAACCATGCCCGACGCCTTATTTGTACTTGTGCGACATCCATATTTTCTGCATTGTAGACGGTACGTCATGAACAGGAAGTCGGAGGAGGCTTTTTGAAATGGTTTAAACATGTGTGAGTGGGTTTCAAGTTAGGTGCAACTCGGGACAGCTTTCTGTAGGGAGCCGCATGTCCTCCTCATGTTTGTGGCTTCCCTCCAGGTGCTTCCACAAAGACATGCATGATAGGTGTTAGGAATACTCCTGCCAATGCCCTTGACTAAGGTACTGTTAATTGATGGTGGTTCCTGGCTGTTGCAGTGTTAGCTCCCCACACCTCTTAAACAGCCAAGATGAGTCAAATGCAGAGGACGGATTCCTCCACAGGGATTAATAACTCAACTTTAACTTCATTTAGGAATGACTCATTTATGACTGACCTGTCACTTGGCCTGCCATTTGATGGACAATCACTGCCAAGCCCTCATGACATTATATGTAAGTCTAACACTTGGCAAGTGCATGGCACATACACTCAGAGGCTGTGCAAACGCCCACAACCTCTCTACCAGAGACATGCTGTGCAGAACTGTGAGTCACTGTGAAGAGTCCCATTAGTCACCGAGGTACTTCATCACAGTTTGTGTTTTCAGGTGATGCAACCCAACTATTCAGATATTTTATTCAAGTAAAAGTAGTAATACTATAGTGTAAAAATCCATACTTACATAAAAGTACAAAATTAAAAGTACTCACTATGTAGAATGGCCCATTTCAGAATATATATTATATTACTGGATTATAATTATTGATGCATTAATGTGTTCATCACTTTAATGTTGCAGCTAGTAAAGGTGGGGCTGTTTGTATCTAATTTATATGTTGCTGGATCAACACATTCTCAGTCCCAACTCAGCACATATGGACGCTTGGTCAGGTCCTCTTGGTGTCATCTTTTAACACAGTGGGTAACCCTTTAGTGTTATTTCTCAACTTGCAGGGCAGTCCGCTAGACTTCAACACGTGATTAAAGTTGTGAATTTAAAAAAATGTGCTTGGTTAGGGTTAGGAAAAGATCATGGTTTGGGTTAAAATAAGTATGTTTGTTACGTAACTCAAGTTACTATGTAAGAGAATCTACTTTACGTAAGTCACGCAAGTTAAGTACATTACGAAAGTTAAGTATCTTACGTACATAACGTAAGGTTAAGTATGTTACGTACATGATGTTAAGTATGTTACCTACGTGACGTAAGTTGAGAATGTTACGTACATGACGTTCAATATGTTACCTACATAACGTAAGTTAAGTATGTTACGTACATGACGTTAAGTATGTTACCTTTGTGACATAAGTTAAGAATGTTATGTATGTGACGTTAAGTATGTTACCTACATGACGTAAGTTAAGTATGTTACATACATGACGTTAAGTAATTCACCTATGTGACGTAAGTTAAGTATGTTACCTACGTGACCAATGGTTTCCCAAGGGACACGGGTCTCCTGGGTGAAAGTCCTGTGCGTCCACCCCGACCACCTCCCTATGCAGACTTTGTCGCTCTTTATACTATGTCACCTGACTTTGTGCTTTTTTTTCCTTTACTAATTACTATGGCGCCTAGAGGCAGCCTTGCACGTCCAAGACTAAGTAGCTTATCCTATAACAATACATCATAATTTATGCGTTGATTTATATTTTGTATTGAAGTAACTAAAGCTGATAAATGTTGTGGAGTAAAAAGCACAGTATTTGCCTCCAAAATAAAGTGGAGTGGAAGTAGAAAGTAACATAAAATAGAATATTCAAGTAAAGTACAATTACCACAAAATTGTATAATATGCCATATTCATGTGCTCAGCTTGTGTGCAAGAGGAGAAAGGTAAGTAGAGTTATTTCAGGCTTCCATGGTCATTTTCTGACGTTAGGTGACTGGCAGTTGGAGCGCCTCCAAAGGTCTAAGACTTGGTACATAATTATAAGTGACTCCGACGGAGCATTTCAGTCACTGACCTTAACATTCTGTCGTGTGTGCTGCAAATGGAGCTATATACATAGATAGTGAATATACCAAAGGTATGAGGCTAATCTCGCAGACACTTTTAAATAGATCTTTTCACTCCAAATGTGTCTGATCAGCTATGTTTATTTAGAGCTTGCTGGTTAGCTGACGAAACAATCTGGACAGTTATTTTCTGTTAACATTATCTCTCTATTAGAGGTTAGCATCAGTGGTGACTGCCGGATCAAATTGGATGCTTTGCAATATTAGCCTATGTTTATTAGTCAGCCAGTTTATGATGGAGAGGTTGAGAGCAGGGCTGAAATAGGCCTCACCGATCTCTTACACTTTTTCAAATAACAACACTTGTCATATATTTTCCCCTTTAGCTTCATTTCTAGACTTTTATCCATTATTTGTACATAGAATTCTCTACTTGACCTCAATGGTTTGCAGTAGACACGGTTGCTGGGAGATCTGTACGTGAATGTAAAGCCTTTGTGAGCAGCAGTGCACTTTGAGAGAGCGTTGAGGTTTTTTTTTTTCTCTTTTTGTCATGCAAGGCACCTGGTGTGCACTGAAGACGTGAATGGGGCAGCTGGGTCATACTTCAAAGTAGATGCTCATTCAAACACACACCCAAGGCTGCATGCACAGACGCAGGCCTTCACAACCAATGAGTTAAGCAGTGCTGGAATGTAACTAAGCACTTTTACCCAAGAACTTGAGTACTTTACGTGAGTATTTCTTTTTTCTTTTATTTCAACTCCACTATATTTTAGATTGTGCTTTTTACTCCACTACATTTAATTGAGAACTATTTTTAGGAGTTACGTTACAAATTAAGATTATATATTCAAAACATATATGGGTAACATTGTAAGTTAAATACAACAGTATTTATTAAATCTTTGACTTAAGACTTTCACTGTGTTTTAACATGGTTGTGTTGCTAACTTTTTTACTATAACTTGCATTAAAAAGTTCTTTTTTTTTCTTTTTTCTGCTGCTGGAAACAAGGCTGATGAGAGCCGTGAGAGTGAATCAGTCATGTTATTGGCCATAAAACCAACATAATGAGCCGAAAGATGCTAAAAAGCTGCATAGAGCTGAGGGAAACTGCAGAGTTGGTGATCATTCTCTCTGAGATCTTCACTAAAATACTCTTTTTTTCCACCAAAATTAGCACATATAGGTTTTTTAAAAGCGGGTAAAAATAGGTGACAGACTCCTTTCCCATTACCAGTAGGCGAGTATGCCTTTCAGTTTGTGTTTTTTTTTTGGTGTGTCACGTTCAACGTCATGAACGCGCCGGAAAACAGGGTTAGATAACTGTAGAAATTAGCACGGAGGCTGGTATCTTACGGTGGTTACTTCTTTTTTTATATCTGTTACTTATACAGACTCGCTTTCAAAGACGGTGCCGACTAATTTTCTATGTTTGAGTGCTGCTTAGACGGAAATGGACAAAATTTGTGGCTGAGATGACAAAAAGTCGATCATAGCGTTTTTGTGTGTCCACTGGGTGTTTCCATCACTGCCGATCGGAGCTGGATCCGATAAATATCCGTGACTACTGCAGAGTAATTTTGTCCCAGGAATGAATGCTGATTGTAACCTTTCCCACTGATGACAAAACCAGGATCTTAGTGTTTTTTTTTTATCCAGTGCAAAAGGGGCTTAAATAACACCTCTCACATTGCAATTAGTCATTTGATCCATTGTTGATACTAAATATTGATTAGTGCAGCTATAAGAACATATTGAACATATTGTCTCTGTTGTATTCTACTCTGCTTTGTTATTGCAGTGATTAAAAAACCCTCTGGGTCTTTTAAAGATTCACCTTCTCTATATCTTGAATATCAATTTATTGTTTTACACTTATACAAGTCTCATTCTTCCATGGGTAGGCCTACTTGTGAATTAAAATAAAAAATAAAATAAGCCTTTAAATTTAAACCACATTTGATATCATCTTTCAATACCATTATGTACACACACAGGGGAGCAATTCAGAGGGATACACCAACTCACACACTCACACACACTCAGCACTCGGTCTCTAATCTGCTCTTAATTCAGTTCTGGCCTAGGGAGACTTTAACTCAATTACACCACCCCCACCTCCACACATTGACACACACACACACACACACACACACACACACACACATTAATTGAGCTCTTCCTCTTTCACATACTTGAGCGACATCAATCAGCATGAAGTAGAGCTTTTCTGTTGGAAGACAATTCAATTTGTCCACAGACCGTCTGAAGTGGGACTTGAAACACAAATGGAAGGTCCACCTTCCCCGTGTTGCTCCGTACAACATTAATCAAACTGTAATTCTCACTGCAATTTCTGGCAATATAAAACACATTCACATTACCTAACAGTACTGTTTCATTAAAGGTTGAGTGATCATTCCAAATGTGATTCAGGCTATTAACCATTTGACAAACTGGACATCCAGTTTTAATAACCTAATTAAATACCATTCACAGATTCAGGGAATGGCATTGAGAGTTTTTAAGCAATCAAATTCCCAGGTTTGCAAATTAGAGACATTTGAGAAATGTAATTTTTCCACTCTCAAAAAATGGATCTAGTGAATTGAACTCCTGCCTGGGGATGTTGATGTATGTGTGGTGCACTGAGGTCTTTATTTCAGGTCTTGGTGGGCCTGTGCTGAGAGGTATTTGTCATTGTAAATGCCAGGCGGTTCACTGGAGCAGTAATGAGAGTTAATGTGTTGCTGGAGAGCAACCATCAATATAGTATGTAATAGCTGATGGGATGGACCTTGTGTTTTGACTGCAATGCTGAAAATGCAGCTGGTATTCTGGGATCATCATACTGCTGTTTGTCAGGAAAAAGACAAGTATTTCTAGATTGTCAACTTCAAATAACAAGTGCTTGATGAGCAATTTTTTTCATTGGTTGACTGGTAAACTGGTAAGTTACCCGCTGTCAATCTTGTTGTCAGCTGGTTTTTGATTGGTAACAAGCTAAGGGAGGTTATCCTCCATTGGAGCGTCATTTTGCGTATTTTGGCCAATCACAGATAAGCATGAAAAAAAAATGAAATGCATTGAATTGATATGAGAGGTCCCGCCCTAAGGGAGGACGGGGACCTGCCATCCTCCTCTACACCCCCCCACGATGTACACAACCACTTCACACACACAGGCTGCCCTTTACCCTCTGACTTGCAGGCGTGCGTCGCTGTTGAACCAATTTAATCAGGATTTGATTTTTTTCCAAAGAAGAAAGAAAAAAATATTTTATAAATGATACTGAGATTTGGTAATGGTTTATTTCAACCAATTACTCATCTTTTCATATTTTGATCTCACTCTTACCTCTCAAAAATAGAGGAGGAGCAACCTCCTCTGCCTCTATGGACCAGCCTCCACTGGCTAACATGGCCAGTCGGTGCTGTTTTATACCAGGGGAAGACAAAGTGATAAGAGAAGAAAACGATCTGTGTGTGAGTCCAGCTGTCTGTGGACAGAGCATTTATTCTCTGCCGTTTTGAAGAAAGTCTTGTAATCCATCACTGTGTGGTAGATTTTCATCTGGGCATTAAGGCTAAATCTCAGTTAGCCCACTTTGTGGTTCAGGCTGTTAAAAAAGTTTTTTTTTTATACATAAAATGTTTGCATCTTTAAATTATGCATTAATTTGCATTAATCCATGCATTAGTGAGGAAACACAGATATAAAAGTGCTGCCTTCGTACGCGCTTAAAGCTGGATGAAGGTGATGCACATATATGTAAATAGATCTACAGCCAAATGTTCTATACTGTTGCCTGCCTGTGGCTTTTTACCCAGGGATCTCTCTCACACAGGTTCCAGCTACAGGTCCTTTTTTTCCTAGTAATGCTCAATACTCAGCGGGATGACAAACGCGGAGGTGTAAATCTGGGCCGGAGCTGTGGTTTTCCATGTTGCCACCTCTCTGCCCAGGAGAACAGGAAGAAGATTTATCCTCTAAATCAAGCATTTATTTATTTATCTACCTGTACTCTGCGTGATTTGCTCCAAGGCCTTCGCTAACGCGCTTTAGCGGCGGCGCTAAAGAAGACGGATGGTAGTAATTAGCATCACCTGGAGCTCTGCCACCGTCGCCACGGTTACCAGTGAATTATCCCCGTGACATCTACAAGCGACCTCCCCATCTCTCACCTCCTGTTCTTCAATTTTCTTTCCGCCCTTTTTTTCTCAACTTTTTGTCAGTTTTTTTTCAAGTACAGCTCATTCTGTTAGCTTTCTCTTTTACTGTTTTCAAGAGTGAGTTTACACGTGCACTCCTAGTCATGGTCAGGAATACTCCTGGTTATGGAGAATTCTGGGTAGGCTATGTGTTTGCACTGACATCCCCTGGATAAACCATATGCTGGTTCTGAAAAATCTGAGTATGCCATCCCAAACAATACTGTGATATGTAAACACCTTATGCAGGTCTCTTTCTGCCATGTGCACAGGTGTATCTTTAAATTATATCATGTAGTAGTTATGTAGTATTTATACAGTTAAAATAATAGGATGACAACTACAAATAAAACCGACACACTTGAATGTGCAAGGTGATCCGATTGAGAAACTAAATCCGGTAGTACAGCAGTGAGACAGTCAGAAACCAACAGGGTTCAACCTCAAATGAGAACAACACGGATGTGTGGCGAGACTTTGAGGTGCGGAAGCTCCTGGCTGTCCGCGGTGAGGAAGAAAAAAGCGGTAGATGACGGAACGGTGAGGGACAGCATAGTGTAACGAACATAACAAGGCTGCTGACTGAGAGAGGCATCCGCCAATACGTTACACGGAAACGCACCGCGTTAATAATAAGACGACCACCTCACGGTACCGCCAGCTGTGTTTGCACACGTTCCATTTGTAATGTTACCTGTTTTTAACTTTTTTATTTTTCCAATTAAACCTGCAAAAAAGATCCATCTGTCGCCTGTTCCATCTGTTATAAAGCAACAAACGCAGTCCCAGGTCAAGCAATTAGCAAACTAAATGAAATATAGTCTTATTTTATTATGTGTGGACAAGTTCTTACATTATCCAACAGTTGCCACATGTCCAGCTGAAAAACTTTAGTAGGTCGACTATATGAAGCAAATCTTTGCTGGAAGTGAAAAATGAAGAGTGAAATATACATTTCAGTCTTCAGAAGTGTCTAACCCTTTTGTAAATGTAGCCTATATTATCATGTTAGAGAGCACAATGTAGTCTGATATATGATAAATGGGTACTGTAGATAGACAGAGGAGAAAAGGTTAATGAATAGATACTGTATATCTGTATGTTGTCTGTATGTTTGTGCATACATTACAGCTCCATACATACAACATAGTTAAACATTTTATAAAAAAATGCCGTGTGTACAATATTTACACTTTATCCCAAAAACATGCATCATTCTGTGACATTTTACGTTTTTGCACACATCGATGATGTCACTATTGTCTCCTCTCTCTATAATCCTCCAGACCTGTAACCCCCCCTCATTTCTAACACCTGAGCTAATTGGTATGCATTGCTCCCGGGTTGTGACCCAGGTTGTATCTGAATTGTCCCGACCAGGGTTCAACCCGGGTTGACTGGCTTGGTTTGAATTGACAAAAGGAGGGTTGAACCAGGGTCAGATAACCCTGGTCCAACCCTGGTCATTAGTGTGAAAGGGTGTGAGCTCTGTTAACTTTTCCTGCTTGTGGGCCGGAGTCGATAACGTTACTCGCTCCCATCGCTGCCGCTCTCTCTCTCTTGCTTCACCACTCACTTCCCACATACACACACATTCTACGCACTGGCTCTGCTCTGAATGGCTCTAGAGAGGGCCATCACGTATTCGCGTCGGCCACCGAAGCTCTCCAACACGCTTGGCACATGGGAAAGGCTTCAGTTGGTTGCAATCTCCTCACCTCACTGCTAAATAGCACCAGATCCAAACTGGACCTTTAAAGATTACAGCTGCTTAGCATTAGCATGTTAACATTGTGACTGTGAGCGTATCAGCATCATCAATATGGTTGGCATGCTGAAGTTACCATTCTCCTCAGCCCCACAGAGCTGCTCTAGCATGGCTGTAGACTCTAAGTCTTGTTGTCCTACAGCTCAATTATCTCCATTTGCCTTTTTGTAGCTTAGTCAGTTTTGTTCTCTTTTTCTCTCTTCATTCCCAGCTAAATTTGTCTCCACCTCCTTTTCTCTCCTAATCCCCTTCTCTCTGCTGGTCGTTGCGGCACACTCCAACAGCACATAATCATGCTTTATGTTTCTGTCCCTGCGTGTGAAGTGGAGCCAGGAGAAGGTTACGGGGACAGCAGGGTAAAGATGGAGAGATGAAAGGTCAGAGAAGAGAGGAAGTGAGCAGGAGGGAAAGAAAGGAGGAGTGATGGCGAGATTTATTCGCTGGCTTTGCAGACTGGATTCAGCTGAGTCCAGAGGCGAGCTGCAGCACCGAGAGGGTCACACAGACAGCATCTGATTTCCAGGAAAGGAAAGTGGGACTTGGAGAGGCTGAGAGAGCAGCAGCCGGGCATTCAAACTACAATCTGATTTGCTGCCAGTCTGTTTTTCCTCTCTTAGCATTTTCATCTCCTTTCCATCTTTCTACACTCTCAGTTCACATTCTCTTTTGCACTCTTTTGCTTCTAATTGTCTCTGTGGTTCTGGCTCCGGCGTGAGGTGAGTCAGTAGATGGGGTGTAAAGAGCTAAGGGTTTGGCCTGACAGTAGTGCCAGGAGAGAGAGGCCCACCTCACAGTCTCACATCCAAAACCGCTGTTTTCACCGGCAGAGAAGCCAGCTAAGAAAGCACTTTTCATAAATGCAGGATCGCAGTTACATCTATGAGCATTCAGGCAATGAGAGATGAGCGAGATCCAGCAACCCCAAATCGTTTCCTTACTCCCATTAAAACCTTCAAATTAGATTAAAGCAAAGAAAGAAAGAAGGAGGAGGGAAAAAATAGTGATCGGAGCTCCAGCGTTTTCTTGATTCGGGGCAGAAAATCCTATTTCATGGTGGTGTGGAATTCCGTTCCAAAAAAACTTTTTATCGGCTGCCTCATCTGACTTGCTGAGGGATTTCTTTTTTTCCCAAATCTATCTCTTTCTTTCGTACTCTCCAGCTTCCTCTCTCACCCTTTCTCTCTCTCTCTTTCCCCCCAGTGGTTCAGCAAAGAGCTGAGAGCACAGAACAGCAGACAATACACGATTTCCAGGCATTTGTTTTTAATTTGCAGTCATTGAAGGCTTGCCATCGTGCCTGCGCGGGGTTGATTGTATTACCAGGAGATACAGAGTAATTGGGGAGATTAAAACCTCCCCCTTCTCTCATTTGATAGTCTTGCAGAAACCAAGGAATGTCCATTAGGCCCTTGAATGTTGATTAGAGAGACAAATCTGATGTCCAGATAGCTGATGATAGGCGAAGTGGATTTTCTTGTAGAGTGCTGTGGTTAAGTGTTTCACGATGTCACGCAGCGCTCATTAAAAAAAAAGAGAAAAGAAATGGGGATTCGATTTGGATGACATGATTATAACGTCATGTGGAGCCATCAGACTTCTGGAAGAGCATCACAGGAAGGATGGTCACGGCTGTAAGACGGAGGGGAAGTAACAGCTTTGTCTGATGTACGGCTCAGTCAGACGCTAAGAGATGAGGGGAAAACAGACGATTGCCTCCTTCAAATACAAGTTGTAGACATGTCGTGAATGCCAGGTTGTCTGCACGTCCTAACAAAGTCTTCAAATGTCTTGATTAACTGAATTCAAGGCCTTAAAAGTCTGTGGATACACCTGTTGAGGAGGACAGCCAGCTTTTTTTCCTACCAAAACCATGTGTGTTGCTTGACTGTATAGAGCTGCTTCTCTCTGATTCTATCTCAGTCTTAATGCCGGGATATGCTTGAAAAAAGTACTTCTTACCAAGTGTCGTCTGACCATGTCTAGAAGCAAAAGTGTTTATGGCTGTTCCAAAATGACACACTTGAAAGTGGGGTGAAAAACTGTCATAAATGGAGATTACAGCGCACACTTACTCAGTTACATTCACAGCGTTATACTCATTTGTACATACGACAAGTAAATGGACTTGCATTTATATAGAGCTTTTCTAGTTTTCCGACTGCTCAAAGTGCTTTACACTATATGTCAGCATTCACCCATTCACACACACATTCATACACTGATGGCAGAGGCTGCCATGCAAGGTGCCAACTTTTCCCATCAGGACCTAATCTACGTAAATACTCATTCACACACTGATGGCTCAGCCTTCGGGAGCAATTTGGAGTTAAGTGTCTTGCTCGAGGACACATCGACATGTGACTGGAGGAGCCGGGGATCGAACCACCGGCCTTCAGATTGGTGGACGACCTGCTCTACCCTCTGAGCCGCCGACAAGTGATGGAAGCTGTTGTGTGAAGTGGGCATGATTGTTTCAGAAAGCTACAAACTAGTTAGTCAGTCAGGCTCTGCTCAGACTGCAGGCAAATCTGATTTGTTTCTAAAATCTGATCTTTAAGGCGGACTGTCCGCACTGTTATGCAAGTGATCAGATCGGATTTGTATGGCCAACCTATCTGCATGGGTTGCTGTGGTAACGACGTAGGTATCAGTAACTATGTAGCCATGCTGGTGATGTGGCTTTCCAACGCGGAAGAAATTAAGGTCCATTATTTCGTCCTTCCAGACAATCGCGCTGTCAAGTTGCGGTGCAGAGGCTGGTATACATTGTATTTAAATCTATTTCAGCATCTGTCCACGGACATGTTGTTCTCCTCCATGTTGTCCTAGTGCTCTGCTAGTGGCAGCTTGGATTCTGCTCAGCACTTCCGTCACTCTGGATTTGACGACTCTTCGAAATCCGATTTTAGCAGGCGGAGCATCCGGACAGACACACGTCTGTAGAAATCTGATTGGAATCGCATTTCAAACCACCTCCAAATGTGGTTTGGATCCAGTATGCAAAAAACACATTTCATGTGGCTTTTTGCTGTGCAAACTTTCTACAGTCAATCTAGATATGCCAAAAAATGGATTTAGGCTGGCAGTTTGAACAAGGCCTAAAGGCCCTGACACACCAAGCCGACGGACAGTTATGGGGCCGTCGGTTAGCATCCGTCGGTCTAGTTTTTGCGGTGTGTCCCGCACCGTCGGCTCTAGTCTGCTCGTGGAGGCTTTTTCGGCCGATTCAGCATGTTGACTCAGCGGCGGAGCTCGTCGGTGAGAGAAATCACTCTGATTGGCTGTTCAGTTTAAACGAATCAATACACGAGAAGAGAAACGGATGTGAGGAAAGCAAGCAAATGAGTAAAGTCTAAAAATTCATCTTATCTGATCATTCCAATACACAGATATTTTCATAGCGTTCATAGCTTCTATATCCGGCGTACTTGGTCTTCCGGTTTCACTTTGTGAATTTTGTGAATTTCCTCTCACGCAGGCGCAGGACGTACGTGCTAACTGGCCGCCGGCTGTAGTCTTTGCTGTGTGTTCAAGTGCAACTTGTCAACCAAGACAAAGGCGACGTGAGGCGACGCAACAGTTGGCCTTTATTGCCGCTAGTTCTCTGATGTCGGCTCGGTGTGTCTGGGCTTTTAGTTACATTTCTATTACAGATCACTTTGGAGAATGTTTTTTTGAGAATTCCCATGATCCAGTTTGTCCAGTTTATATTTGTACAACAAACAAACACCAGAGTTTGACTGACAGCCTTCACGCCAGCCAAAATGATCCTAAACGGGCAAACACACCAGAGTCTGTATGAGCCGCACCAAACAAGTTCGATTTGAAAGCACCTTTACAGAGCCAACTTGAGAAATCAACTCCACAGACACAAAAACAAGTCTATTTCAGTTCACTGATGATGGAAATGATCTAGTTATACTCACTGCTTCAGTACTCCACAGGATAGAATGACTTCTCCTGAGTGCCTCTGCCGTGTGCAATATGAAGACATTGTCATAAATATACATGTCCCATTGCTAGGTGAGCATCAAAATATAAAAAATGCATAGTTTGGTTGTGAGCATATTGTGCCAAGATGACTGTTAAAGAGCATATGATGGAAAATGAAAATATGTCCGTGGTTAAGCTCTATGTTTTAATGATGTTGTGGTTTAGTGCTTCGCTGCCTTACTACTGAGACGACTACTCATACATACTTGTTCATGTTTCAGTTTCTTGTGGCAAAGACAATCAGGTCTCATATAAACAAGCATAAAAAATGTCTTTTAAAGGTCTCAGGTTTAAGCTGATGAAAGTTGTGTCATAGTAATTACAGAGTTCAGGAAGATACGATATAAATTGAGACTGCAAATGTAATTTTATGAAAAAGAGGTGGTTAAAGCATTTTTTTTAGGTTGCAATCCTTCATGAATTCATGTGTGGGAAACAATAGAGAAACTAGATTTTATACACAAAAAGCATTTCTAATTTTAAAACAGAATGTGAATTTGGTGCGATTCCATCAACTGGTTTGGGTTGAATAAACAACGTCAAAAGTTGCCGCTATAGGATACGCTTTACGCATGGCTGTAATCCGTCAGTAAACTAAGTAGAAGAAGTAGAGGTTGGGAACTAGAAACAAAACAAGTTGGCTTGGCCAGCTAACCATGTATGAGAGAAAAAATGGAGAGAGGCCTTCAGAAATTTGTTTCAATTGGTCAAGTTCTAATTGTTCTTTCATGTCACACAATATTGGCCATGTTTCATGCTGTCCGAAGGCAAAGACAAATTATTGCAATGGTTAATGCACGAGCTAGGGCCGCCGGCAGCGGAAACAGCTGATCAGTCACGTGAGTTAAATGTTCGCTACGTCAGAATTTATTCAGCAAAGGTTTTTCCATAACACATTTAGTGCATCAACTCAAAAAAACACCTCAAGCGAGCATAAAAAACTTCTGTTTTGGAATTTTGCCATTTCCATACAGCCTTTCTGATGCAATTCTAAAATATGTGCATAAAAATATGTTTATGGAAACACGGCTTGTGACATTGGTCTAATTTTAGTACGGCAGTTTTCATATCCACCTCATAATGGAGAAACTGGATGCGAGGTCACAATAGAGAGAGCAGCTAAGTTAAGTGTAACAATGCTAAATATGAACCCCAGTGCTACTGTTGACAGTGATGAGGTATAAACAGACATATTCATACACATATGACACATCAGTTTTGAGCCTGATGTCCAAATGACTGGAATGAAGAAGGCAACAGTCATCTGAGGGAAATTGGAAGGAGAATCTGTGGCAGGCGCTCAGTGTTTGACCAGCATTTGCATACAATACCTAATGCTGTTCAGCACATCAGGCTGCACCAACACAATTAGGGATTGTTTAATACTGGCAAGAGGAAAGACTGACAATGGAAACTAATGTGCAAGAATCAGCTGGACAAAAATCATTTGCCATGATGCAAACGGAATTCAAACAGTCCAGACTTACTACAACCTAGAACCAACTCCTTTATGGGACATCTGATTAGATTTATTAAAAACAATACTTTTTCTCAGAATGTCGGTAACACTTTATGATAATTATTGTACTGTTAACAAACAATGAAATGATCATTTATAATGTTTATTAATTATCAGTAATGCTATAATTGATGTTATTTTAATAGTTTATTGTTGTACACATAATATATACTGTGTATATGTTGTAGTGTGTGCAACAATAAAAGAGATAGATGGACCATATATTTGTAACACTTTGTTAATGGTTAATAAATACTTTGTAAAGCATCTATAAACATTATTTACATAAATAGATAATTATCTGTCAGTGATTAATAATTGGTTTTGGTCCATCTATCTATGTAATGTTTACAGATGTTTTACAAACAATGTCTTAAAGGTTTACAAATCATTTGATAATTATTAACAAATGCTTAATATACTATATAAAATGTTAGAATGTGTGCAGCAATAAACTGTGAATAGATGTAATAGCTAACTGTAACTAACTAACTGTAATAGTGTACTAATATAATCAGAATGTAATTGTTAACGTCTCTTATCAGCTATGATACAATATAGAATTTCACAACTAACTATTTCATGTTACACAAACTAATGATAAACTAACAGAAATTCTAGCATTATTAATAATTAGTAAACATTATTAATGATCATTTAATTGTTTGTTAACAGTAAAGTAACTATTAACTAAGCTTAATTAACTATCAATTTAATAAATTATGGTTATTATAAAGTGTTACCAGAATGTCTTCCACTATGGCTGGTCAAATTATATTAGATCTCTCTTTCTCTCTCTCTGTGTATATATATGATATATGATATATGATATATTATATATCATATATCATATATATACTATAACTTCTTCTGTGGACACTCATAATTTGACGCTGGTATAAAGTATAATCAGATAATAAATGACAATTTAAACACAGTCATAATAATAATCAAATGTATGTAGGAGAAGTTATTATGGCTGACAAATACTGTACAGTACATTATCCTTATAGTACAGACTGTACAGTCAGTACAGCCTGTCAGGAAAAATGAGATCAAATTCTAATATAATATGATATAATATAATATAAAAGATATGGATAGCAGACACAAAAGCTTATTCAAATATGGATCACAACATTATATTACCAATCATGAATTAATACATTATTAATCTGTGATATTATTTCTGAAGTATAAAACCCATTATAGAAAATGCGGATATCTATTCAATAGAGTAGAGCTAATATAAAGAGACTGAACATGTGCACACTTATCTCCATATTCAAACCATCTGTCTCCCCCGTCTCCATCACTCCAACTTCCAGTGTGATCGTTCAAGACATCTATGAACACTTGTGATTTGTGACGTGATCAGACAACACCTTGTGTGAAACCGCTTCTTTTCTCGTTTAACCCGGCTGTTAGACTAACATGCACGCACCGATGAAAAACAGGCTCATATATCAACCAAGATACCTGCACACAAACTCAAAAACAGATGCACGTAAAACACAGACTGTCCTCCTCTGTCCTCTGCCTGTCCTGTAACTGCTGCATGACCTCTGACCCCGACTTTGGAGGTTCATCCCGGCCATTAATCCTCTCAGTGTTGCTCTGAGCTCGTTGTCTCATGCCTGGTCATGCACAGAAGCACCAGCCAACTGATACTCTTGCCAACATGCAGTCCTTTTTGCCCCCGTCCTTATTTCCTCAGCAAGCACCGCTCTTAGTGAGAAGTGATACTGCAGTTGCCATTACACTTATAGAAAACAGACCGGTGTCGTAAAGTATTTTTAGCAAATACTTTGAATATCATATTTAGTTTCCCTACACAGAGAGCCGTTGAGGTTCAAAGTATTTATTTCAGAAAGAAGCAGGAATTTGAATTCTATCCCTGACAGCTGCCTGGTGGAATTTAAGTGAATACTATTACACATTTATTTTGCCTTGAGTTTGAACATTGATTAATTCATTTCAACAAAATATTCAACAGGCTACAAACCTTACATTTTCCTCTTTCCTTTGATTTCAGTTCCACTCAAACATCTGCCTTCATGTTATTTATTCTTCTCTCTTTTTGTGCCGAACTAAAATTCTAACTATTGCGTCAGAACCTCTGTTCCAGTTCCCAGCCGGGATATTAAGCACCGGTGCAGTGCTTGGTCTGGGCCTCCATCAACAATCCACCTAACTCCACCTCAACCTTTCTCAAGGTCAATCATGTCCCTGTTCAGCAGACTGAAATAGAGAGTGAATTAGAAAGAAAAAGCACACCACAGACGTATCGAGGGAGGCTCGTTGAAAGATTTAGAGAAAGAGAGAAATGAGAAAGTCAAAAAAGGGTGAGCGGAGGAATCAGAGAGAGAGAGAGTGTGTCATAGAAAGAGAGACAAATAGCAAGTCAGAAGTATAAAGATACCTCTGTTCTGCTCTCTTATTCAATGAGTGTATTTCCAAGTCGCGCTCAGGGAGGTTGATCAATCAGAAAGATTTCTTCCATCTGCAACCACGTGACCATGACCGATCCACATGACCACACACACACACAGGTACTATTTCACATCATGTGGTCTTTGGTACAAAGTGCTTGAACCATACAAACCTTTTATGTTTTTATGTGTTTTTATGGCTTCATTATGTAGCTGCAGTAAAAAGAAAGAGAGGACAAACAAAGCAACAAATGTCCCTGGCTGGACACGTACTGGGGAGGTTGGTTGGTTTTGGTAAAAATGGAGAAAAATTAGAACCCCCGATTTTTAAGCCTATATTTGTTTATATTTTTGGAAAAGTGGTACCATCAAAAGTATGCTGAATTAGCTGGACCAATCAATATACAGACAACTTTCACTGGACTACTTTGACACTGAAGAAAAACACAATGATTCTCAGGCCAGCTCTGGAGTTATGAGGACCACCCTTTTTCTATGATTCTAAGTAGAATTATGGACTTTTATTTGCATTGACCATTGAAGATAATGATATCCCCTGGAAGTGTAAGTCACACTGAACCTAAAATATATGTGTATCATGTCTGTGTGTTCAGATTTGACTGAGTTGTGTCACAGCAAACTGCTGCAGCTCCGCCTGATGACCATATTGATGAGTGGACAACTCGGTAAACCGAACGACAAGAACTTTCTTCCCGCTGCACGTACCTTTCCCCTTCATCTCATGCAGTATCTTTACCTCATGTGTCTCCATCCATGCCCCTGTATCAAGCACAGATAAATAGAGAAAGGTAAAAATAAAAATAAAAAGAGAAGTATATAAAATAAGAATAGAATAAAATAGAAACTATACGGGGGCAATTCATCTCAAAATTACATGACAAGCAAGCAAGTGTCTCA